>WEIB01000708.1:0-28651 GCA_015476505.1 Urochloa ruziziensis
ACTCGAGCTCCACCACAAACCACTCTAGCTCTGCCGCAAACCACTCGAGCGCACAGCAAACCACTCGAGCGCACCGCAAACCACTCGAGCGCACCTGCAGCACACCTCTCGTGCTCTCCCAGCCCTCAGTCGAGCGCCAATTGCCACTCTAGCCGCGGGGGCAAGCTCGAACAGAGCCGCCGCCGCCAGCTCTGCCGTCCGCCGCCGTCGCGCCACCATCCGGCCACCCAATCTACTCCGAAACCACTCGAGGTGAGCGGTGAGCACCCCTGGGCACCCTCGACCGGTTATTGTTGAGCCCCGTGGCCCCACTTGCCGGAATCCGGCCACTCACCGCCGGCCATGGCCCAGGGACCACATTGCAAAGCCACAAATCTTTCCAGGGGCCTTAGCGCAAGTTTCCAGGGGCTACTCTGTAGATAGATTGTTCAGATCTAGGATCCAAATCCTGAAACTTTGAAAATCGATTAAAAATCATAGAAAAATCAGAAAAATGCAAACCCAATTTTGTTGTACTGCTGGTGCTTAGTTCTACCTTTTCTAGAAAGCATGTATAGGTGTTTTCTACTTAGGTTTTGAAATAGATTCAAGTCTGTTCAAACTCTAATTTGTGCACAGTTTGATATCTACAGCTTGGTTTGTGCTGATCTTTTAGTATGTTGTTTCTAGTATCTACAGCCTGTAAAAAGATGGCACTAACTTGCACAATAGATTTTGGGTTATAAATTAATCTTGATGTCTATGCACAGTTTGATCTATGAATTTTATTAATTAATCTGTTCAACAAATGAACCTAATCTTTTTGCAGTGGCTTGAGCACATCTTGATGTGCCTGTGGTAAAAAGTAGAGCTTAGTTTAACCTTGCTAAAATGCTTTTAGATAAATAACATCAAGCTCGGCTGATTTAAGCAGTTGAAGACCAAACTAATTTTACAGAGAGATCATGTGATCTATTTAAGCTAATGTTTGGCATGGTAGCTTATATCAGTTAGTTATAGCTCTGGTAATTTTGTTAGGAATTATTTCTGTTAGTGTGAATTTTTAATGATTAAGCATGCTTTTAGTGTGTCAAACTTGTTTGATTTATCATAATTGTTGTGCTTATCCTTTTGGACTGATTTTTGGTCAGCAAATCTAATAACCAACAGAGAGCATACTGTAATTTTTCTCACATTAAAATCATACACCCCAGGTCTATCATTATGCAATGATGATGGCTCGATATAAGATCATCTCTTAGGCATGTGCATTCGTGTAGATCAAGTTCTCCCCGACGGCGACTACGAACTCGTGCCGACAGGAGGAGAATGTCAAACTTCCGGTGACGTGAACGTGATCCAAGTCGAGCAAGACCTGAACCCAGCTTCGGAGGATCCTCAGACTAACCTAGTGCCCGAAGGCAAGCCCCGAAGCATAACCTATGTTTCTAAACTTTGCAACTATGTTTGTTTATGCTTATGCATTTACGTTTCAGGAATTGAATTGATACCTTAGTTGCATGATCCTAGGTACCCATGCTTTGTAATACTAGTAATGACAGGTCGATAGTTGCCATGCCTTAAGGACACGATAAAAGTCGAGTGATTTCCTGTCACTCGCGAGAACATAGGAATCTCCTGCTTTACTTATGTTGGAATCATAAGGAATAACGGGCGGGAATTTTTGTCATGTAGATGCCCCGTCCGTGTAGAGAAAAAGTTGGCTAAGGTCGAGTGGTACGGTACCTATGGTTAAGTTTTTGAACGTACTAAGCGCTTGTCGATTCTATGGGGTCGGTAAGTTTAGTACCTGACTGAACCGGTGTGAGACCTTTCGTTCTGCTCTCTCTGGGACTAACCTCCCCATGTTCGGATGTGGTTACAAGTGAGCATAAGTGTTAGGCTTTGGCCGGGCTTAGACTCTTGTATCCAAGGGAAGTGGACCTGGAAACGCGTCAGGGATCGATGGGAACTACCTGGTAGCGCTAGCCTTTGGCTGAGTGCGATGATCCGAGTGCTTGGGTCCACCTTGCAAGGTTAAGAAATCGGTTCGAACTGTCTGTTTCTCACAGCTAATGAGACTACTTAACCTAGCTGTCGTATTGAGTAAGAAAGTGGAACATGACGATGATGATAAACTTGATGCTTGCTTAATTGCTTGCTCTACATGCTTGTTTAGATTAGTTGCTTATCTAGAATGGTTAACTCAAACTATAACTTGATGCTAAAATATTGAAAGCAAAGACCCGCTCTTAGTTGCTCTTTGACAAAACAAACCCACCAGCCAAAAGCCTTGCATGTCTAGGAGTCGGTGATGTAGTTTTCACCCGATGGGTAAGTCTTGCTGAGTATTAGTATACTCAGCCTTGCTTGTTGAATTGTTTCAGGTACTGCTCTCGAGGAGATGGTTGCAGGTCTTACCTGGCCAACCACCCTTCCTCCTGGATGGACTGCTGTTTGGGACGGGGATGCTTCCGAGTGATGTCACGACGGCTTCACGTGATGTCACGGTTATTTCGAATAATTAGTTGTTTCCGCTGCTTTGCAAAACTCTGAGACACCATTACTTCATGCATTTGAACTATTTGTAATAAAGTACCTCAATTGGGACCTTTTAATTAATTGTGGATTGTTGCAATCTCTGGGACTCACTTTCGAGTGAGTATCTGCATGACTCGCTTCGATCGAGGTAATTGTTCGTGGTTGTATCGGGCTTGACCCGACAGACCGGCACTTTAATCTGTTTTAATTGCGTGATGACCAATGGAAGGTTAACGCACTTAAGCCGGATTAATTTGAGCGGTTCTGCCACAGGTGAATCCTCCTTAGGGGATTCAGTCTTGTCCCTTGAGTATTGGAGACCCGGGAGTGTTGAGAATCGGGATGCCGTCTTAAAGAATGGAACATACTGCTGGGCATCGGTCCCGGATTCTTCTTGTGGGTCGGAAGTCTCTACCTCAGATTTTCTATAGGCATCATCTTCTTTTCCTGGTGATGATGGGACATCACCGTATGCTATCGATTCATCGTCATCGAACATGGAATAAAAGAAAGGTTGATGATGATGATAGGAGGGCTTAGGATCTAAGGTAGGGGGTTTTGGTTCGGCAACTTTCAGTGGGCAAGGTGATGGAGAATGACCAAAAGCATTCATTCTTTTAGCAGGCTCTTGAGATTTTTCAGGCAGATCTTCATATACTCCGGTGCGCTCAGTATTCTTGAGCATCTTATCTAAGATGGCTCTCCCCTTACTTACGGTTAAGAAGAAGAAAGAACCTTTAGAAGCTGCATCCAACTGGAGTGCACTTTCTTTTCTAAGACCGCCAGCAAAGTGTTGTAAACACATAGCCTCGGGTATACCCAAATCTGGCCCTGAAGCTAAAAGTTTGGTGAAACGAGCCCAAGCTGCTCCCAAAGATTCTCCCTCTCGTTGCTTGAAAGAGAGGGCTTCTGTACGAAGGGCGACGACCTTCGATACGGGGAAGAATTTGAGACAAAACTCATCTTTGAGGGTATTCCAATCACCTTTTACGGTCCCTACGGTCATATAATACCATTCTTTGGCAACATCAGTCAGGGAGAATGGGAAGAGCTTCCATTTCACCGTTTCATGATGCATGCCTGGTATTGAGATGAGGGAGCAGTTCTGCTCAAATTCTCGTAGGTGGGTGTAAGGATTTTCATCCTTGTGCCCAGAGAAAGATTGTGATCGAACCAAGGCCGCAAGACTAGGGCGGATCTCGAAGCCTGAGGTATGGATGGGGTGTGATGAAGGTGGAGGCACCCAATGATTATGCCCTGGTGCCGAGAACTGACGGAGGGTAATGGATGCCATGGGGAAGGTGGGATAATTTTTTTTATAATAAGGGATGGTATGGTAGGTGGAGTGATACAAGGGTAAACTAGGACGATACTAGTACATATTGCAGGGCTACTAAGGCAAAGCATTTGGGTGTGCATTTTACTATGGCATATAATTAATTTTTGAATTACTTAAATCACCAATTCTCAGTAAAATAGGAACTTACTGGAGACAAATGACATGCTCGGTACACAACAGTCCATCTGAAACTCATCACCTTTATTATAATAATATGCTTTTTGTGATGTTAGAAAGGTTGCTGGTGAATTTCATCCTCAGCAGTTTCACCTATACACGGGGAAAGGGAACATTATCAAAAGGTGGTTGAACAAAAAAAGAAAAAAAAAACACTCTTGGTGTTCTTATCAACAATTTAACACACCCAGCATGTTCCTAGAAAAAGCACTAAGCCTAATGCTGACAAACGGACATTGGTTTCAAAGTCTACTTTGCATATCCATCATATTCAATATGTGCCGTGGGAAAAAAATAGTAGTCCCTAATGATAAAATGCTGCTCAACAAGCACACAGCACAATGTTACTGAACAAAAAAAGAAAGAAAGAAATTGAACTGCTATGAATGAAGGGATAATAGTTTCTAATGATCAACATTGCTTAACAGAAAAAGACATCTATAGGTGCCACTACCAAAGGGAGAACAATTTCTACACTGAACAGAGTTCTCTGCCTAACCAAACTCAAATAAATTACTGAGCTAACTACTCAGCATAATGCATCGAGCATTCAGTAATCACCTGCTTGCTAGGATACACATGTTTTTAATTCAATGTATAAGATTATCAAAATTACCATTGATCAATGCTACTGAACAAAAAAGGATATATGGCCATATGGTTGCTACTACTAAAAGGCAGAACAGATTGTACTACTGAATTAACAATAAAAGGCATTGTACTATTCAGCTAGCATATTACTGAAGCTAAAACCTCACATAAACTACTAAACTAACTCAGTAAAATGCATCGATGCAGTAGTTCCATTTATTTTTTAATCTGAGTCACAATCCCGCTGCAACTGCATCAATCACACCGAGAATCCTTGGAGAAAAAATGCCGCATAGAGGATCAGATTTGGACCATCAGTACGAGGGGGGTGGGGATATCACGGTGTGAGAGGCTCACGTGGAATTATATGCGCTGCTACTCTTTCAAGACCCGGGAGGAGAACAGAAGATGATAACCATGCCACCATCGCCACGAATCGAGAAAATCTGGGGACCTAGAACATCAAAATAAATCGAAATCAACATCAATGAACGCCAAATTGAGGACGGGATTTTGAGGATGGGACGATCCACAAGCTTATGATCCTCACCAGAGAGCCGCCCGGAGGCTCGGGGGACTCGCGGCTAGCCACCACTCGTAGCCCGTATGTCAGGATCGAGCGGAATCCGGACGGAACTCAGAGAAAACGAGAAGTCCTGACACCGTAGCACCGCCGTCGGGAATGGGGCGGCGACAGCGTCGGCAGGGGCTGCGGCACTGCGCACGACAGGAACTAGCTGCAGGCGGGGCAGGGGCGAGGCCCGGCGGCGGGCGTCGGAGGGGGCGAGGTCCGGCGGCGGACATCGGAGGGGGCGAGGTCCGGCGGTGGTAGGGGCGGGGTCGGCAGGGGCGAGGGGCGGTGGGGGAAGGTGGGAGCTAGGAACTGTCACGAGCCAGGTGAAAACGTGGTGGGGACGGGACGGGGGATGTTGAAGCGGGGTGGGGTGAACCGGAAAAAAACCGACTAAAAAACTGGTCGGCGAGAGATGGCTCCACGGGGTGGGGTGGGGGTGAAACCGTGCAGCCCAATGGACTACTAGGTAGGAAATAGCTATTTTCAACCCAGGTACAGAATAGAGTAATACTATATATATATATATTCTTTTTGTCCATGTCTTTCTTTTTGGGAGAGAGAAGCCATGGCGTGGATAGAGTTTTTATTTGTGGATGCATGGATGATGGATGGATGGATGGTTTCGTTGCTAGCTTCCGATGTGGAAGTTTGCATATGGTGGATGAGTGATCTTGATCATAGGAGCATGACATGTCTCTCACAAAGGGTCACAATAATTCGATAAAGCTCAATGAGAATACAAGTTGCATATGTGGAGGTTTTATTTGAAGGGAATCAATATGGCTGGTGGATAGGAATTTCTATATCATTGATGAACTTTGTTGTTTTTGGGTTTTCGAAATAAAACTCCGGATATCAAGCATCACGTAAGACAACATCATAGCAACTCTGATCTACCATATCATATCTCACAACAACTTAGACTAAGATCATGCTTTTTGCTACCCACAAGTTTCAAGCTCAAGATTTGAACATATAGCCAGCTAACTTAAAACTTGGTACAACACTAAGTTATAAACAGGCATAGGCAGAGAATTAACAGAGCAACTATTCATCATCTCAACAGAAGGAACCAAACCATCCTAAGAAAGCAAGTAAATATTTTTGTTCTTTTATGTTTTGCAAATTTTTATTTGTTTTTAGTTATGCAATTTTTTATTTTGTTTCATGCATAAGGAAAGCGGTAAATGAAAACGGTAAAGATACATGGTGATGAGACCATCTCGACCAACCATACATCATCCCATGTAAAGCAAGGATATGAAGTATAGGATTACACCAAAGAGAATGAACAAGTGAACATTGGACCAATTACACGCAGCCGGGCTAAGAAGCTACAACAACAGGTCACTTCACTCCCAGCTAAAATTAACTTCTACACATATGAGAATGTTATACTACCTAAATGTTCTACATTGGTTGTGCTTAGGTACATACATGAAGAGGAGGTTGCTACTTTACATGTGCACCTGACCACAAGGAATGGGCTAATAAGCAGCCATGACTTTCTTTGGACAGTTCGGACCAGACAGTTCGGACCACGTCCTGGTCAGTTCAGTCAAGCAGATTCAATCGATTATAACTCTTGACTCCCAAATGCTCTGAAGGCCCCCAAGTACTTGATAGAAAACTGATCAAGTCTATTTTCCAACACAACAAACCACATGTCCATTGGACTTCTCAATAAAGATATATGATCGATGTAGTGGAGACTGCACAGAATTCCAACAGCCGCGCGAGGCTCTTCGGGATTTCAGTTCGTGATGACCTTTGAGTTTGCATAACTCCAGAAACTCCAAAGTCCACTCACACCCAACTAGGAGGGTTGTTCCTAGTATAAATAATCCTTGTACATAAGCTATTTGAAAGACTTTGATAATCGAATACAAACACATATTGTTCAGCTATGTGCTAACAATTTCACAGAGTGATCTCTACCTCTTTGCTCTTGTGATTTCCTTGAGAGATTACAGAACCAGCCACTTCATCAGCTCCCAATTGGTGCTCCTGGTCCATTTGATTCCAGGTTGTGTTGGTTGGTTCTTTGAGAGTGTGGTTGGGCGAATCCTCGATTCAGGTTACCGGTTAAAGACGGTGGTTGACTTCGAGTTTTATTTGCTAGGTTGCACTAGTTATCGCTGCTTGCAGCACTTATCTTGGCTGTTCTACAGCTAGTTATCTTGTCCATGATCCTACGCCGTGAAAATCGGGAACGAGTCTCATCATTTGGTATCAAGAGCCTACGTTGCCACGGTAGGAATCTTTACCCTTAGCTACATTTATTTGTGCCTTTGTCCTATCCATCAAAAAGCCATATAAAAATTTCTGTTATAGCCTTTTGTTACAATCTGATTTCTTGTGAGTTTGGTTATGTTTTAGTCCATTAGAATATTTGTTTAGTTGCTGATTATATCATCCTTTGCGTGTCCTTTTGACTTTGTGCCTTTTCATATACCTTTGAAAATTCCTACAAAAAAGTTGTAAACCGATTCTATCCTGTCACACCCTAAAATTGTTGGATTTCAGGATGTGATTAGAAAGAATAATTAAAACAATGATTTCTCATAATTTTAAAACTTTTCCAACATTTATTTATTTTACAGAGAATTTAGTATCGGAAAAACAGTTGATTGTTTTTCTAAAATTAAATAAGTTTGTTCTGTGTGTTGCATTCATGCTGATGCATTTCGGTGTTTCATGAGTGCAAAGGTTTCCAAAAATGCGTTTGTGCAACGGTAGGTTCTTCTGAGAATTTTCTAGACTTTTCTAGATTTTAAATCTCATTTTCCTAGAGCAATTCTATTTATTAGAGGGCTCTAAAATCCTTTTCATGAGCTCCAGGTATTTTATCTGGACTCCTCGTGTCCCAATCTATCTCTAGGATTTTTCCTAGAATTTTTGCGGTTTTCAGAGTATTTTTCATGGCCTAAATAAGTTATCTATACTTTTCTAATTTAACTTCACACGAAAAATTATTTCTGGAAAAAAAGAAAAGAAACCCTAACGGGCCGAGCCACCCCGGCACGACCCGCCAGGGCCCAGCATGCTGCCGCCGCATAGCAATGCCGCCAGGCAGCCGGCCTGGGCGTGCGTGCCCGCCTCGGCCTCTGCGCCCCTATAAAGGGCGAGCGCCCAGCCCAGTGCGCCCCTGCTGCCCCGCCGTCGCCCCGCCCTTCCTCCGCCGCACCACACCGCGCTGCCGCCTGCAGCAGCCGCTGCCCCGCCGAGCGCCGCCGGGCGTCGCCCGGCCGATTCGCCGCGCCTGATGGCCACCGGACAGAGCCTCCTTCGCCAGGAGCTCCACCGAGCCGAGCCGCAGCTCCGTCGCCAGCCCTTGTCGCCATCCCGCCACCAGAGCGCCGCCACGCGTGAGGACCGAGTCGGCCGCCGCCCGTCGCCCGCCGTCGAATTCCCGCCGATGTCGTCCGCCTCCGTCGTTGGTGAGCAGACCCCCGAGATCCCCATGACCTCCTCTCTCTCCTGCGCCACCCCTCTACGACCCTCCGCCGCTGTAGCGCCAGCGATTGGAGCGGCAGAGCTGCCGCCGGCCATGTCCTGAGGAAGGAGATGACCCTTTTGTGGTTAAGCCCCTGATGAACCCTGTAACTTTTGGCCTTTCGTCTGTGTCTTGGCCAAACCTCAGAAAACCCCTAGAACTTTTAGATCCTCTCAACCCAGCCCGAGTTCTGCAGTTTTGCAGATCTAACCCTGCCCTTTTCGAGATTCACGAGCACTGCTTAATGTGTCTCGGGTTTCTCCTCTGCTAACCCTCTGAAGCTACAGTAAATTACGTATAGATTCCTGCAATCTTGTTTAACCCATAGATTTCATGTTTTAACTCCGTTTCAATCCGTTCAAGTTGCGTTAGGTTCATTTTATCATAAAGTGCATGTTAGTGGTGATGTTTGCCCCAAACCTTTCTTTTATAATTTAATACAGAATTAATTTGATTAATGCTTAATTGAATGCCTTTTTCTTACTAAAAGCAAATTAGGTTTACACATCGATCTTTCTTAATTAATGTTAATTTGACTAAAGTTACTTAATTGTTTTTCTAAATAAAAGCTATATAGGTCACATCTCGGTTTTCATAATACAGCCAATATGATTAATATGAACTCGAGACGTAAACTTATACGCTTAGATGTTCACAAGTGTTTTATTTCTAAATTAAATGTTTAATTTGCATAACTTATACATAAACATCTCTAAATAAAATATGACTAGGTTTCACATCGTCTTTTAAATATGAGTATGAATTAGAATAATTCTAACATAGGATATTTTCTAAAGTATCCTACACACCTGTTTTCTTAACTAAAATAAATGAAGCAACTAGGTCCTGTCTTGTTTTATAATTAAATTCTTTCGATAGTTGTTCCTTTTTAACCATAGCCTCATTTTAAGCGTTTCTTGTGCCTTTGTATTTGTAGCGTCGAGCCTTGTCTTTAGAACGCTCTTTTAAAGCTTTTCTTTCGATTGATGTATTGTTCTTAGTCGTACTTGTTTGTTGTTTGTTTGTTGTGCTTTAGAGTGTTTCCCTTGGATGATTGCTACAAGTAGGAGCGCAGTTCGAGGACTTGAAGAACTGAAGACAAGCTGAGCAGTTATTCTCTAGATTAAAGGCAAGTGTAACACGGAATAATCCTTGCAACCTATTCACCTTTAATCATTCATTCATACATGCATGTGTCTAATTTTGATTACCTTAAGGTTGTTCCTAGTCTTTTACTCTATTCCTTGACACCTCGGGTTTATGCATTATGGGTAGTTTATGCTAGGCGCAGCTACTGTCACACTTATGCAACTGTTAATACTGTTATAATGGTTCACTTTAACATTATGGTAAAACCTGCTTTTTAGCAACATGGTTCAGGGAGCTAGAGCATGTGTTACGTGCTTTGTTCTAGCGTCTCTCCGTAAGGTCCCTTCTTAAAGCGGCAACCCAGGAATCTGTTGCCGTTGCCGGAACTATTATGGCTCTTGCCTTGGTCAATTAGCTTGTACGTCTCTAGCTTACCAGTGGTTACCGAAAGGTGTACGTGAGGAGCTGCTGTGCAAGCATGGACTTGATCCATCGAGGATGGTCTCACCTGCGCTCTGAGATCCGTAGGCTTTGTCTCGTTAGGCACAGTCCCGTGTGGGAGAGCTCACGTATTTGCGCCCTGGCACTCCACACGTTGTGCTGAATGGACTTATGGTGCGCCCTGAGATCCGCGCTCTGGACGTCATTGACCCCCCTCACGTTGCGCCATGAGCGACGGTCAATCTCAATGCCTTGGGGTCATGCGCTATAAGTTGGACCAAAACGGCTACTGTGCTTGTTAGGGTGTGCTGGTTGCATGGGCTCCTATTCTTAATTTGTGCACGTGTCATATCTAATCTTATGTTAGTATTGTTAAAAAAAAGAGTGCCAAAAAGAAGAGAATGAAAGTTGCATAAAAAAAGTGTGAAGAAAATTGGAAAGAAAGGAGAAGGATTAGATTGTTGGTATGCACAAGTGTTCAACCTTCATATCAAGTTGTGTAACTAGTTTGCTATCATCATTTTGGTGCAATTTTGCTAGGTGATTCTGTCCAAACAAATCATCCCTAGCATAGTCCTTGTTTGTACCAAATCTAAATTACCTTTTGCGTGTGTGTTGCTTTGGTTACATCATTTCATATCTTGTGATCAGCACTAGGCATTTGATCTCTAGTTTGGATTGTTACTTATTTAAAACAACTATAATTCAGAATGCTCCTTGTGTTTTATCCCCCACCAAGCTCCACAAATAAGCCACTGTAAACTGAACGCCGATCGTTATTCGCTTAGCCATCACTCTTTTACCACCACACATAGTACTTCTAAAATCTACAGGGAACTCATAAGAGCTTTGGTTGGTAAGAGAAGGTGAGGTTGTGAGATCCAAATAATTTCCATTCCACATATATTTGCCATATTGTTCTCACTAACCATACATGAAGATGGACTTATAGGATTGTGTCACCATGCAACAATTTAATGAGATGAGGCAAGCATGGAGGAGAAACAAGAAAGATTATCCCAAGATCTTCAAACAATTATGGCTAGGCTGCAACTTTTACCTCATGGTCGTGAAAATGCAAGTGTTCATGAAGAAGAAGTTGATGAAACCAATGAAGAAGATGCTGCCCGACTTGAAGGAGAACAACAAGAACGCAGAGAGAGAGAGAGAGAGAGAGAGAGAGAGAGCTGCAAATGCAAGAAGACCTGCTGGTGTAGGGCGTGGAAATGGAGGTGGTCGTGGTAGAGGAAGAGGTTTTGGACGTGGAGGTAATGACCATGCTGAATTTGAAGATGAGTATCGAGAAGAAGAGGAGGAACAGCCCCATAATTATGGCCGACGTCACAGAGGCAATTATGAACGTAACCAGTCCAATGAGGAGAGGTTTGGCAAGTTGAAATTTACCATTCTCAAGTTTGATGGAGGATCTGATCCTGAAACCTATCTAACATGGGAGTTGAAGGTGGATAAAATTTTTCACTTGCACAATTATTCTGAAGGGAAGAGATGGCAATGGCTGCACTTGAGTTTGATGATTATACTCTAATTTGGTGGGAGCAAGTCCTTAGTGACAGAGAAGTGGCTGGGCAAGGTGCTGTTCATACATGGGCTGAAATGAAAAAAGAAATGAGAGCAAGATTTGTACCTAAACATTATCATTGTGATCTTTTGATAAGCTGTAGAATTTGAAGCAAGAAAATCTCTCTATAGATGAGTATTATAAAGAGATGGAGAAGGCAATGATCAGGCTAATGTATTTGAAGATGAAGAGCAATTAATTGCAAGATTCATGTCAGGTTTACATCGAAATATTCAACGCATTGTTGAATTTTAGCCATACTGTAATCTTATTGAATTGGTATATCAAGCAAGCAAAGTTGAGCGTCAATTGCAGCAAGACTTGAAGAGTACCAGAGGAGGTTCATTCAGTACAAGAACTACCCAAAGTGGAAGCAAGTTTACACCAAGAACCAATGCAAACCGAGGCTCAAATTTCAACTCAAGTGGTGGGTTACGTAGTGCTGCTATGAGTAACTCTAGTGGGAAAGAGTTGCCTGCTCCTAGTAAGAGGAGTAAACCTGCAACATCATCATCTACATTAATGGCTTCTACAACAAAAAGTAGTGGAATTCAATGTTTCAAGTGTGGAGGTCGTGGTCATGTTATAAGGGAGTGCCCAAACAATCGTACCATCATTGTTAATGACCAAGGAGAGTATGAATCTGCTAGTGAGGAGGAGCATGAAGCTACTGATGATGGCAATTTGAGGATGCTATTGAAAATGAAGATCAGCCCTTATGTGAATTTGAGAGAGGTGCTGCTCTTATTGTAACTCAAATTTTGAGTGTGCAAATGAAAGAAGCTGAGAATGGACAGCGACATAATTTATTTCAAACAAGAGCCAAAGTTGAAGGCAAGGTATGCAAGGTGATCACTGATGGTGGAAGCTACCACAATCTCGCTAGCCGTGAGATGCTTGATAAACTTGGCTTAAAGTTGTTGCGACACCCTCACCCATGTCATGTACAATGGTTAATGATGCTGGAGATATCAAGATTGGGTATAAGGTGAAAGTTCCGTTCAAAGTTGGTGAATATGTTGACACCGTGGAGTGTGATGTGGTACCCATGATAGTGTGCCATCTGTTGTTGGGAAGACCATGGCAATATGACCGTTCATCTCTACATTGTGGCCGGACAAATCAATATATAATCAAGTGGAAGGGAAAAAGTTTGATACTTAAGCCGATGACACCTCAACAAATCTAGCTGAACACTTGCAAAAGAGCCTTGAAGTTAAGGTTGAGAGTGAAAAAGAAAGAGAGAAAAATAATACGAGTGCCCTTCACAAATCGGTGAGTGAGAGCCACAAGCCAAATGAGAGAGATAAAAAGAAAAGAGAGGACAAAAATGTTGTCATATTAGCCACCAAATCTGAAATGAGAGATGTGAGACGTAACCCGAACCAAGCACTCATTGTACTCGTGTACAAAGACACATTACTTTCAGCTAACAACATAACATCTTTTCCTAGTGTTATTTCACATAGGGAATCTCCGTGTGTGGTATGTCTACACGTTTACAGAAGGATCCGCAAGCTCACGGATATACCGTTGCAGCATTTCACCCAAAAAGTATTCAGGGTATCGTTATTTATATTTTCCCAAAGGATGGCATAGTTAAGAGGTAACCGGTTACGTGCTCATGACAAATATAACCAAGAGATGAACCTTGTGCTAGTACAGGGGTAAGTAGCATATAGATATATAGATAGATGCATATGATAAGTGTTAAATGACACACACGAGCCAGACTCAGGAAGATAACTAGTAAATCTAAGGTTAGCGAGCATAGGCATATGGGTCTTAAGGTTATATCATACAAGGGGATTGTCACACATCAGACATGAGTAGGGCTCAGAGCTAAGCCACCAGATATTGTGGAGAATATCAGTCCCAGGTACTGTTAGGGAGAGATATCTTTCAGAACTCCTACGCTGTACCCGAATGTGGGGGACTTTAGGCCACCCGAAGGCTCCTACCCCCTGCGAATCTGTGGCATACACACGTACTTGATGGACCCAGCATACCCGGGCACCATGCCCGCATACGTGGAATCTATCCTAGCCTCCCCGGGTCTCCTACCCTCTGGATGGACAAGTAAAAGACTAGGATCTACCCAAAAGCACACCAAGCCAATGCTATTGCTTAGATCATCTGGCCTAAAGATATATGATATATAACACAATGAAGCACAAGGCATGATATGAAATATGACCAAGTCAACATAGCATACGAGATGATATGAAAGCAAGGAAGTAACACACTCATGAACTCTATTATGAATATAACACTGATAAGTCGAATACAAAGCCATACTAGAGGCCGGAGATTACTCAGCGACTCAAGGAAGGCTTGCTCTCGCAATGAAGCTCTAGCCTAGCTCCTCCAGCCTAAGGATTACAAGTGTAGCACTAGAGAGAGGGAGAGAGGTTCTTGTGGTGTTTGTGTTGAAGGGAGGGTGAGGCCTGTTGACGTTTCTTAACGTTCATAGAGAAATCTACAAGCGCACAGATATCTTTGTAGCTCTCCCCTAAGAGTATTCCAAGGGTATCGAATCCAAGGAACGTGTGTGCTCTATCTAATGCTAATGACCCAAGGACACACCCCTTACTCGAGGCACCACAACAAGTGGCTGAGGGTAGAGAGTATTCCTAATGAATAGTACTTGTAACGAGAAGATAGGACTACCTCTTTATCACTCGCTTCGGGCACCGGCTTACACTGCATCCACAGTGACTCCTGCTAACGGCTCTATGACTTATCCGAACGTGGGGATTTCAAAGGGAAGACAGGACTGTCACCACCTGCTAACTACCCCGGCCAAACCGTGGGATAAGATGCGCAAACGACATGTATCCCGTAGCTAGGCACCACGCCTACTCTACCAATTACTACTGCAATCCGGCCACAACTGAGCTCCTGTGACGGCACTGCAGCACCTGACCCAAGACGGGGCAATGAACCCGCGAGTGGGAGTGCTAAATCACACGCTCTAGACTCACACTCTAGTAAGAACTAATCAAAGGAGAAGAACACTACTTTACTCTAAATAGAACATGCATGAATACTCACTTTATTCTAATTGAAATGTAGCGGCATCCGTCGAGGTACAAGCATGAGAGGGAAGTGCCAACACCTTGGCACCCCTCTCACAACAACCCCTCACTCTCTCCCTAACTCTCTAAGCACTAAACACAAGAGGAGCTCTCAAAGTTTGATGGTGAAGTGTGTATGTGTGTGTGTTCTCATTTGAGCCCCCTCCCCTCATATTTATAGGCCTAGGGAGGTCGGTTTCCCGGGGGAATATTCGCTCAAGCATCTGGCATCTTCCTTGGTAGGTCGGTAATTGGCGACACGTGGCGGCTGGAGGTGACAGGTCCCACCAGAGGTTCGGCCGAACCAGGGGGTTCGGCCGACCCCTGGTTGGCGCCATTTGAGTTGTGCCTTGTCTGACAAATCTTGTGCGTCAAAGACAGCCTCGATCCATGTGCGTGGGGTTTAAACCAATGGGTGTATGCCACGTCGTCCTGCTGGAGCTTAGCACACATGCGCTAATTCCTGAGCGGTGTGTCTGACTGGTGGGCCTTCCAGCCTCAGCATGCATGCGGTGCATGCAGCTGCCCTGGGCCGTGCCCTACATGGGGAACACATGGGCCCCGCTGGGCCCCACCTAGTCATGTGGCCAGGCAACAGCGCCGCGCGCGCCTGCATGGCCCCTCTCGCATCCAGCTGCCATGTGTCCTCTCCTATGACAGTTACATGGAATATTCCGTGGTGGATGCTGCCGGTTACTGCCTCCAAGTGCCTATAAATACTAGAGGGGGGCTCCAAATGAGACCATCACTTCCTACTCCAAGTTTTGCAACTCGCCTGAGTTGAGAGCTCTCATGCATAAGCCTAGAGCTGGCTTAGCTAGTGCTAGTGTAAGGAGAGAGTGAGGGGTAGTTTAGAGAGGAGTGCCAAGGTGTTAGCACTCACCTCTCTTGCTTGTACCTCGGAGGATGTTGCTATATTTCAGGTAGAATAAAGTGAATATCTCATGCATATTCTATTTAGAGTGTGAGTCTAGAGTGTGCGAGTTAGAACTCCCACTCGGGGATCCATCATTCTGCCTTAAGTTGGGTGCTGTGGTGACGTCATGGGGGCCCCAATCTGTAGCCGGATCACAGTAGAGATCGGTTGGTAGGCGTGGTGCCTAGCTACTGGTTACGCGTCGTTTGTGCATCTTATCCCACGGTTTGGCCAGGGTAGTGAGCAGGTGGTGACAGCCCTGTCTTTCCTTTGAAACCCCCCATGTTCGGATAAGTCGTAGAGCCGTTAGCCGGAGTCACTGTGGATGCAGTCTAAGCCGGTGCCCGAAGCGAGTGACAAAAAGGTAGTCCTAGCTCCTCGCTACGAGAACTATTCAATAGGAATACTCTCTACCCTTAGCCTCATAATAGGAGTGTATCCTTGGGCTTGTTAGCCTATAGATAGAGATCACATGTTCCTTGGATTTGATACCCTTGGAATACTCTTAGGGGAGAGCTACGACGATATCTATGCGCTTGCAAATTTCTCTGTGAACGTTAGGAAACGTCAACAAGCTTTCTGGCGCCGTTGCCGGGGAAAGGTTGCTTTTCTATCTAAGTGTCTATCTGCCCTCGTATCTTTTTTTCTTTTCTTTCTTCTACCTTTACCCCCACTATCATGGAGCCACTCTCTATCCAAAACTATTCCGCTCCTAGGGGCGAACTCTTAGAGCCACCACCTTCAGAACACCAAATCCTTTCATCTGGCTACGAGTTCAGCCCCGATCTTCTCACTTTGGTTTAGAAGTCTCCTTTCTCTGGGTTAGATAGTGAGAACCCATACCACCATTTGCAAGATTTTGAGTCGTTGTGCTCATGCTACGTTATTGCAGGCATGAATCATGACACCTTTAGGTGGAAGTTGTTTCTATTCTCCCTTTCGGGAAACGTGAAACGATGGTATGCCCATGGCGTGAGACGCTCTGACGGGAGTTGGAGGAAATTGAGAGACAAGTTTTGCCTCACTTTTTTCCCTCGGCCCTGGAGTGTTGCCTTACGAAATGAGGTGCTCAACTACCAGCAAACAGAAGGAGAAACGATAGGTACGGCTCGGACCAGGATCCTACTCTTGGTAGAATCTGGCCCTGAGTTGTCAATACCCGAGCATGTGCTCCTTGAGCATTTTTACGACGGTCTTGACAAGGAATCCGCACTCTATCTTGATGTGGCTGCTAGAGGATCGTTCGTTCTTAAAACTCCAATCGAAGGTAGGAAACTCCAAGATACCATCGCAGAAGAACCCACCTTCAAAAATCACACCGATGCCTTCCGAGAAGAGCACCTGTCCACACCTAAGGACTATCTAGCAGCTGAACCCAGTACTTCATCTTCTTCACTTCCAGATCTAGCTGTAGAGTCCCTGCCTGAACCTCAGCCTCGAAGGACAAAGAAATTCAACCTTCGATGTTGCCTTTCCGATTCGAGGATGATCTTTTTGACATTCACCCGAACACCTCGAGTCATTCCCGAGGGAAATCAACGAGTCCTGTCCCTCCCTACGATCCTCAGGAAGCTTTCTTCCTTAGGGAGTTGGTACGGGAGCTGACTGCCATTATGACTCATGAATGGTCGAAGGAGCTGGAGCTATCGCCAGAAGTTTTACGGATTAGCTCCCCTCCATCTACCATCCCATGTGACATAAGGGGGAATTCGCTGAGAGCCCTCTACAGTCCCACGGTTGGAGCCAACATCATTTCCGAAAATTATGCTTTGCACCTTTTGGGTGATGAGCCTGTTGGTTCAAACCGACACCTTCTTTAAGGCACACCCGTGGTGAAATTTTGGAAGGGATTGGGTGTGACAATCTAGGTGTTCATTTAGCTTAATCACCTACTAAACCTTGTGTCTTAGCTTAATTAAGTGCACCATGGTCCCACCTAGATTTTCACTTAAGAAAAACCCACCCAAACCCTTGTAACTCGGTGAACTTTGGACCTTTCATGGTTGACAAGGCTTGAATTCAAATTTTCGCTTAAGAACTTAAAAATCGACCAATACAATAGTTGTTCAGTTTTTAGTGGGACACATCTTTGTCAATTAGCCCAAGTTCAGATTTTGAGTGAAAGGCACCTTAAATCTCATTCAAAGTGAGTCAAACTCAGAAGTTCACAGCTGGCCGACACTCGAGTTCACACTGTTTTCTCCCCAAATTTCCCGTTGATCTAGAGACTTTTTTTATGGTCGACCTTTACAAAAGTTGTAGCCTGCACCTTGGAACACAACTTTTGTATTTGGAGATTTTGAAGTTTAGTTCAAAATTTTGGAGAAAAACCAGTTCAAACACGCGCCCCGCAACTGCTCGACGGAATGCTGGCGCCCAGGAGCGCGCTCGCGCCCGCGCGTTCCAGCCCAACCGCGCCCTCCACGTGGCGCGGGGTCTTTGACCCGGACGTCAAGGTCGCCTCTGCCATTAATGGCGACGCACCCTGTCCCCTTTCCGCCCCGACCGAGCCACTTTGTCCCCTGCGCGCCAGCCGACCGGACGCGACGTGCGCCCGCGCGCGCGCCACGCGGCACGCCGCCGCCTGCACCGCGGAGCTGCTTGCCAACCCGCGTGCCGCGCTTCCGACTGGCTGAGGACAGCATCACCCCCGCCGCACCGCCCGGACAGCCCCGGCGCGCCAAGACCTGCCACGCGGCGCGCCGCCGCCTCTGTCTCCCCGACCAGCCGCGCGAGCACCCCCGGCCGCTGTTGACGCCCATTATAACTTCGTAGTGACCGTCAATATTTCGGTAAAATGAGGATGATCATACCATATTCCATACATAAAAGTATTTTTATTGATAAATTCCACAAGTTTTGGATGAGTTGTGCTTGCAGGATGAACCAGGAGAAACAAGGGCCAAACCTGGCACAGGGCCAGGCCGGCCGGCCTAGGCCAGGCCGACCGGCCTCCCCTGTCCAGGTCTGGCCACGTCATTGATCCACAAGCCATGCCAAGTGCCCAGGATGATCAAGCACCATGCAAACAACGTCGGTTTGATCCAAGGACCCGGAAGGCCTAGAGGTGAAAGCACATGGATTGAAGGGCCCACATCCTAGGATTCTCGGACAAGCTTCAACTAAACGCAACTGTTACCGACCTTGGGAGAGCATTAGGACCGTTCCTGCAGAGGACGGTGCCAAGTGGCACCAGGGCCAGGCCGGCCGGCCTAGCCCAGGCCGGCCGGCCTCCCTCTGTGGCCGCCACGTCTCCTCCTTCGCGTGAAGCCTAAGCAGAGCCTTGGCGTGCTAATGACGCTGACATCAACCCCTGGAGGCTATAAAAGGAAGCTCATTCACCTTGGGAAGACACACACCACATATCTCAAGTCTTTACTTGAAGGGAGCTCTAGTATCTTTTTCATTTCTTAGATTAGGATTAGAGTTGGGAGTAGAGTCGAGTCGAGCTTAGCTCGGATCTTCGGAGGCTTCGAAGTTCTGGTAAAGCTCTTGTATCCTTTCCTTCTTTTGAAGAGTTTATTTATACAATTACTTTCTTACTTGAGAGCTTAAGTTATCTTTTATATTTCTCTCTTGCTCTTCTTTAAGAGTAAATATCTTGCTCTCTTTAGAGCAAAGTCCTATCCCCTTTAGTTTTAGTGTAGAGTTTAGTTTAGCTCTACCGGGCTTTATCTCGCGGGTTTGCTCGCCTTGACCGGGCCGTAAGACGCCTTAGGGAAGACGGGGATTTCTCTTGACAGGCCTCAAGAGAAATCTTAATCATCGAGTGCAGACGTGGTGTCTGGCTTGTTGATTACTAGGAAGTGTGTTGCACCCCACGGAACTGCAGTGGTAGGCGGCAGGTGGTGACAGCCCTGTCCGTCCTTCGTAGTCCACCACGTTCGGGTGTATTCATAACAGTAGTGCTGAGCCCGGAGAACCCCCTCTCTCACCCCGTTCTGAGGTTCTCCCGTTCTAGCCGTCGAAGCGAGCTCTGTTCCCGGTATCTAAGCTAGGGTCTAGGCTAAGGCTAGAGTGCCTTTTGCTCTGAGTTAGAAAGAGTCTAGGTCCGGTTTCTCCCAACGTCTTTCCTTTTCTTTAGAAATAGGTGCTCCGTGTGTCGCTGGTCTTTCAGACCTTCTATCCGGTCATTAACTTGACCATTATCCACCCAAACCTAGAGTTTGTGCCCCTGGGTTTGTGGCTTGATATTTCTGGCAAGATATATCATTTCATTCTTCAATGCACTTTAACCATCTGCTTCCCTGCGGAAAAATAAATACGATACCCTGGGGTAACTCCCACGATGAAGTGCTACAACGAGATATATTCTGTGCGCTTGCAGAATTAATTTTGCATACAATGACATATATCTACGCACTCTTGAGCGTTGCTAAAACGTGACGCTAAGGAGTGCCAACAAGCATTTCTGGCGCCGTTGCCGGGGAAGCAATTGGCTAAAGTTATTGTTGAATCATTTGATTATCTTTACAGATTTACCAAACCACTAACCTTAGTGACCTCACCACTGCAACACTCGTCTATTTTTGATGTGTTTTGCAGGGTAGTGCATGACTGGTTTCAACCTACCATCAAACTTTGATCCAAATCTATAATGCATTGGAAGAGTAGTGCAAAAGAGAGTCGTACCTCCTCAGATTTCACTCAGCTCAAGCAATATACTCGAGTCGTCATCCGACTCCGAGTCCGAATCAGATTCGTCGTTTTCTTCAGCCCCAGAGTCCCCAGAGATTATGGCTCAAGCTAAGAAGACGCTCCGTGAGTTCTCAGCCCCGTCAAGCAGCAACTTCCCGGGATTGTCGAACGCACAGGAAGGTGCATTTGAGCTGAGAACTGGCCTGGTAAACATGGTTCAGGCCAGCCCTTTCTGCGGAAAGGCGATTGAGGATGCGAACGCTCACCTTCGGAATTTTCTGGAGGTGTGCAGTACTATCAACCCCAATGGCACACCGATCAACAACATCCGCCTTCAACTCTTCCCATTCTCCTTGCTTGGGAAAGCAAAGGAGTGGTTCTATGCTAACAAGGCATCATTTGATGGATGCTGGCAGACTTGCGCAGATGCATTTCTGGCCTAAGTACTTTCCGGTGGGCAAAACCAATGCCCTCCGAGGAAAAATCACTAGCTTTCAGCAGCTAGACGGAGAAACAATTCCCGAAGCTTGGGAGCGACTGCAGGAGTATATTGCAGCCTGCCCCCACCATGGTGTGGAAGATTGGCTGATTACCCAGAATTTCTTCCACAGCCTGAGCCGACGATCGCAAGAGATGTTGGATGCAGCCGCGGGAGGAGCTTTCCTCTCGTTGGATGTAGACGCAGCAAAGGCGCTAATCGAGAAAATATCCACTCATCAGAGCTGGATAGGAGAAAGACAAGCTCCCCGCAAGGGAGTACATCAAATTGACTCCGTTGATATGCTGGCCGCTAAGATGGACCTCCTCTTGAAGAAGATGGAATCTCCTGGCAAGGAGATGAATCAGATCATGGAGGAGAGAGTCACGTGTGAAACGTGTGGGGAAGCAGGACACTCGGGCGACTCTTGCCCGACGACACAAGAGGAAGCCTATTTCATTGGAAATAACAACAATTCAGGTTTCCGTCCTCAACAAGGTTGGAATTCCAAGCCCAATTTCCCCTTCGGCCAACAGCAAGGTAATGGCTCTAACAACGGTTTTCAACCGTCGCTAAAGGACATCTGGTATGGCCAAAAACAGATTAACGATAGCATTAGCAAGAAATTTCTTGCTAATGATAAAGTTATGGAGTCAATGGCCTCCCAGATAGAAGCTTTTAATTCTGTCGTTAAGAACCAGCTGAGCTTCAACAAAATGATTGAAACTCAAGTAGCTCAGCTGGCTGCATCCTGCCCTAACCCAAATGCGGGAAAGTTACCCGGGCAACCGGAGGTTCCTTTCAAGGAAAATGTTAGTGCGGTGACCACGCGGACTGGCAAGTCCACGCAGGACCCACACATCCACAGGATGCAGGTACTCGACAGAAGGAAGCTAGCCAAACCAAGGTGGCCGCCGAAGAGGAAGACGACGAGGAAACCACCCCTGTCTCAAAGGAGGGGAACGAGGCACCACAAGCCTCAAGCTACAGCCGAGATCCCACTTTCCTCCCGTTCCCAGAACGGAGGAGAAGACCCGTGGCCGACGAACAATTCGACAAGTTCGTCGAGGTAATCAAGAAGGTATACATCAACATACCATTACTTGATGCTTTGCAGGTCCCGACATACGCCAAGTACATCAAGGATATACTTAGCAACAAACGGACTTTTACCCACAAGGGAGACGGTACAGCTAACCGAGGAATGTAGCTCGGCTATACTCGGGCCCCACCTTAAGAAGAAAGATCCTGGCTGCCCCACAATATCATGCTCCATTGGAGGCCACGACTTCGACAACGCCCTATGTGACTTGGGGGCGAGCGTCAGCGTAATGCCCAAGGTAGTCTTTGACCACCTTAAACATATATCGCTTGTCTCTACACCCATGTGTTTGCAGCTAGCGGATCAATCGATCCGCTACCCCCATGGAGTCGCAGAAAATGTTCCGGTCAAGATCAGGGATTTCTTCATCCCTGTGGATTTCATCGTCCTGGATATGGAAGCCGGAGCAACGAACTCTCTCATTCTTGGGAGACCGTTCTTAAGTACTGCGAATGCAAACATTGACGTGGGACATGGGACCATTCAACTGAGGATTAACGGTAGGGACCGAGAGTTTCTCTTTCCGTCCTAAGGAGATCCCCCATCAAGTCAATATGGTCGAAGAAGTCATGCCCCGAAAGTCCAAGATGCCGAGCGTAGAAACGCTCATGAAGATGGTGGAAGCCTTCACCGCCAAAGAAAAGAAGAGGCATGATCGCTATCATGCACGGCGAAGAATATCGAGAACCAAAGCGCTGGAGGAGCAAGCAAAGCGCGATAAGGAGGTTGAATCCAAGTCCCGTCCACCCCGAAAGGAATGGCGGGTAAAAGCAGTCCCGAACAAGGATTCGGAGAGTTCCGCTCAGGACGAAAAACTCGAGCCCTCGCCATAAGGTATATGGTACGTATCTTTGCATTGCATATAGAATAGGTTTTTCATTTCAATTCTTTTCATTCATCACAGCATGTTTAAATTTTCGAAGCTTGCATTTATATTTCAATTGTGCATTAGGAAGCATATAAAAAAATATATTTTTCGGCCAAACTTCAGGCCGGCCGGCCCCACCTAGGCCGGCCGGCCCCACTTGTCAATTCCAGTGGCCAGATCACCGCAAGCAAGGAACAAGAACATGTGGGAGGACACGACACGAGAGGATAGAGGAAATTGGACTCAACACCAGGCCGAACGGCCCCAGCCAGGCCGGCCGGCCTCTCGCCACCGTTGCTGTCCCATCCTCACCTACCAGAGCACCAAGCACAGGGCAGTGACCACCGACGCAAGGGATGGGCACGACCGGCACCATGTGCAGGCCGATCGGCCTGCCTCAGGCCGGCCGGCCTCCCCCTGCTGCGCCTCTATAAATACCAATGCCCAGCTCTGAAGGAAGACGCCCCAAGCACAGGTATGCGTGCATCCTGCTCGATTCCCTTCTCCCTCGCTTAAATTTCGAATTTCTCTAAGTAAGGATAGAGTTTAAACCACAAGGAAATTCTGCTAAAATCCATTCTTGAATCCTTGTGAGAACAAACCCCTGCCGGTTGAACGAGAACGTTTGTGGTGGTTCTTACCCCACAAGAACGACTAACCGAGTTGTGGTGATTAATCTCCCACAAGAACGCCTAACATCTGACTGACTAACCCTTGATTTCCTTCGGGTATTGTGAGACTAATCTTTTGCAGGAATCATGTGGACTAAGGCACGTGGAGTCGTGACCAAGCTCACCTCTTCGAGCTCTCGCCGCTCTCGGGAATCATCTACTTCCCGGGATACTATGTCTGTCGACTCAACTCGACACGACACAGAGTCCCAGGAGGAGGAGGTGCCGAGGAACAGGCTTCGCATCAGGATCATGACTCGGGTCGAGCACATCGTTGCTCGGACCGAAGATGAGAGAACGGTGCTGGACCAGCTCCAGAACCGCTACTTCACACACGCCAAGTATTTCGACCCCATGCTGCTGATCAAGACCGGTCTCGGAGGAGACATGGAACGGGCGTTCAACAATGCCGGATGGCAAAACTTCTACCCCGTCACGGAAACAGGTTCGCACTTTCTTACTATGGAGTTTTTGATGAGTTTGAAAATCGAAGTGCGTCCCAACGAGACAAACATTTGCT
Organism: Urochloa ruziziensis; assembly: GCA_015476505.1. Taxonomy (NCBI): domain Eukaryota; kingdom Viridiplantae; phylum Streptophyta; class Magnoliopsida; order Poales; family Poaceae; genus Urochloa; species Urochloa ruziziensis. Next base: position 24,077 of record WEIB01000708.1, read on the forward strand.
TTCGATTTTTCAATGAGGATTTTGTCTTGACCCCGAAGCAACTCAGTGAGGCTCTTGGTTTCAACAAGAGATGCATCATTGATGCCAACCTGTTGGTGACTAACCACCGGTACAACCGTGCCGCATGGTGGGATAGCATCACAGGGGAGCCATCCTCGGGGAAAAAACAGCATCACCGCCATCCAAAACCCCACTCTTCGTTTCCTGGCGAAGTGGATCGCTATGGTGGTCCACCCGCGCGCTGATTTGCGTCTTTGCCTCTTGCCTGACTTAGAGTGCCTTTATGCCATGGTCAAGAAAATTCGCTTTTCTCCGGTCATGAGCATGCTTGAGAACTGGCAGAAGTTAGTCAGTGGCCGAGCCACAATTGACATAACCTCGCTAGTCACACGCATCGCCAACCATGTTGGTGCTTTGCAGGGCGCTCAAGTCACCTTCCTTCCAGCTACACAAGAATATCAGTACTGCATTGGTTTAGACCATTTCATCCAGGGTCACATTGATGCGCGAGGGCCCTGGCCATACTCTTTTCATGTGCTATCCTGGTTTCATCGATGAGGTTGAGCTTCCATGCCCAGCTTTGTCGCTGAGATCAGCGAGAAGTCTAACCATGCAGCTCAGAAGGAGGGAACCCGCTCGCCACAGTGTTGCAGGCCTTACAACACGTGGCAGGCGAGCCAGGCATGATGATGAAGCCGGAACTTCTACCGCACCACAGCCCGAGTACCGCTACCAGCAGCAGCCCAAGTACGACTACCAGCAGCCGACAGAGAACCCCACGGCCGACACTGAACTTTGAGGAAGCATTCGACTACCACCAAGGAACAGCAGGCTACGGCCCGCAGGTCGGACCATCCGCCTCTAGCCAGGTATGACTACGAGAACCCGGTTTCCCGGGGGATCGCTGATCTTAATACCAGGATGGAGACGATGACGCTGCAACAACAGCAACTCAGAGATGCAGTTGCACACAACACCAATCTCACGCAGCAGAACTGGGGGATGACCACATCCCTCCAGACTGACATGCACGCTTCTTCAACTACATGCACTACGACCCCGACCAGTACTACCAGTGAGCTTCATCGAAGCTTGGGGGAGTCTCAGGTATGTTCGAAAGCCGTCGCCTTTGCCTTGCCGTTGTCGTTTGACTTGCCGTTGCCGTTTGCCTTACCGATGCCTTTGCCTTGCCTTTGCCTTGCCGTGCCATGATGAAATAAGATGCTAAATAAATGCTAAATAAATAATAAAATAATAATAAAAACAAAATAAGATAAAATAAAAGCTCCAAAAGATGTCTTTATGTATGGAACTATGGTTGAGAACCTCTGGAATGATGAATAGTTGCTCTGTTTATGCCCTATAAGTGCCTCGTACTTAATCCTTTACTCTTGAGTATTTGAGTTCGTTGGCATTTAAGGATCCGCCATGATAAAACTGTGGGAGCAAGAGCACTTGTTCATTGTTTAAGTTATTGTGAGTTTTGATATGGTTTGTTTCGAGGTATAACTGCATGCTTAGTAAGGAACCTCTCGGAAGTTTTTATAAAATGTTACACTGGTGAATCTTCCTCGATGGTTTAAATGTCCTATCCAGAGCCTAAACAGTTATACATTTGTTGAAACTACCATATGCTATCTTGAGTTGCTTTGAGTCTTGTCGAATGGTGAAGTCCGCTTGCAGAAGGTACTTGACATTCACCGGTCTTCCCATCCACCTCAGCCTCAAAATGTCCGACTAGTCAAAGTCCCACTCCGGGGTTGACGTCCACCGTCGATGACATACACTCACCTCATCACAAAGCTCACCCCAAAAGGTCCTCAACTACTCCATACAAAGCTGAATCCCTCTCTGTTACCAAAGTAAGAGAAGAGATGTATTCGAAAAAAAATGGAGACAAATGCTCCATCTGAAAAAAAAGAAGAAACATCTCAAAAATATGAGAGAGAAACAATAAGGAGTCCAAAGACCTTTGAACATTACACCTTCTCCCTCTCCATTCAAACCCCATGAATTCCAAAGACCGGAATTTGAAGAGTACCATCGCTCGCGGACCACTCTTCGACTCGACAACAGAAGTAACCAAGGTATGCCACTCTTACCCTACCTACAACTCCACTTCAGCCTTAGTATAGGGAAACATTGGTCAATCCCGACCAAGAGTGAGGATTAAAACACCTTGAGTGACTCGAGAGTACCATCGGGGAATGAATCAACCATCTTTTGAAAAATTCATATCTCCGAGATGGAACCTGAAAAGTGCAGGAAATACTTTAGAGATGACCGTTCAAGCTCTCAATAGCCCAAAACGTGAATAATGCAGCCCCACGTGGAACCATGGTATGAGTTCTCTTTTATGCCAACTTATTCAGGTGATTCGTTGAAGTTTTGGCTTAAGCACAGAGTACTTTAAGAGTATAAACATTGAAGCAACTCCTGACCTACCGAACCTAGAGTTTTAGCCTTGCTCGAGGACGAGCAAGAGTCTAAGCTTGGGGGTGTGTTGACGGCCATTATAACTTCGTAGTGACCGTCAACATTTCGGTAAAATGAGGATGATCATACCATATTCCATACATAAAAGTATTTTTATTGATAAATTCCACAAGTTTTGGATGAGTTGTGCTTGCAGGATGAACCAGGAGAAACAAGGGCCAAACCTGGCACAGGGCCAGGCCGGCCGGCCTAGGCCAGGCCGACCGGCCTCCCCTGTCCAGGTCTGGCCACGTCATTGATCCACAAGCCATGCCAAGTGCCCAGGATGATCAAGCACCGTGCAAACAACGTCGGTTTGATCCAAGGACCCGGAAGGCCTAGAGGTGAAAGCACATGGATTGAAGGGCCCACATCCTAGGATTCTCGGACAAGCTTCAACTAAACGCAACTGTTACCGACCTTGGAGAGCATCAGGACCGTTCCTGCAGAGGACGGTGCCAAGTGGCACCAGGGCCAGGCCGGCGGCCTAGCCCAGGCCGGCCGGCCTCCCTCTGTGGCCGCCACGTCTCCTCCTTCGCGTGAAGCCTAAGCAGAGCCTTGGCGTGCTAATGACGCTGACATCCGACCCCTGGAGGCTATAAAAGGAAGCTCATTCACCTTGGGAAGACACACACCACATATCTCAAGTCTTTACTTGAAGGGAGCTCTAGTATCTTTTTCATTTCTTAGATTAGGATTAGAGTTGGGAGTAGAGTCGAGTCGAGCTTAGCTCGGATCTTCGGAGGCTTCGAAGTTCTGGTAAAGCTCTTGTATCCTTTCCTTCTTTTGAAGAGTTTATTTATACAATTACTTTCTTACTTCAGAGCTTAAGTTATCTTTTATATTTCTCTCTTGCTCTTCTTTAAGAGTAAAGATCTTGCTCTCTTTAGAGCAAAGTCCTATCCCCTTTAGTTTTAGTGTAGAGTTTAGTTTAGCTCTACCGGGCTTTATCTCGCGGGTTTGCTCGCCTTGACCGGGCCGTAAGACGCCTTAGGGAAGACGGGGATTTCTCTTGACAGGCCTCAAGAGAAATCTTAATCATCGAGTGCAGACGTGGTGTCTGGCTTGTTGATTAACTAGGAAGTGTGTTGCACCCCACGGAACTGCAGTGGTAGGCGGCAGGTGGTGACAGCCCTGTCCGTCCTTCGTAGTCCACCACGTTCGGGTGTATTCATAACAGTAGTGCTGAGCCCGGAGAACCCCCTCTCTCACCCCGTTCTGAGGTTCTCCCGTTCTAGCCGTCGAAGCGAGCTCTGTTCCCGGTATCTAAGCTAGGGTCTAGGCTAAGGCTAGAGTGCCTTTTGCTCTGAGTTAGAAAGAGTCTAGGTCCGGTTTCTCCCAACGTCTTTCCTTTTCTTTAGAAATAGGTGCTCCGTGTGTCGCTGGTCTTTCAGACCTTCTATCCGGTCATTAACTTGACCATTATCCACCCAAACCTAGAGTTTGTGCCCCTGGGTTTGTGGCTTGATATTTCTGGCAAGATATATCATTTCATTCTTCAATACACTTTAACCATCTGCTTCCCTGCGGAAATATAAATACGATACCCTGGGGTAACTCCCACGGTGAAGTGCTACAACGAGATATATTCTGTGCGCTTGCAGAATTAATTTTGCATACAACGACATATATCTACGCGCTCTTGAGCGTTGCTAAAACGTGACGCTAAGGAGTGCCAACAGCCGCGACGCGACGTTGTTGGCGGTCGATATCTATGACTTTTACCGCCAACATTTCTCCGGATTTCATGCTCATATAGTGATAATTATGCTAATATCATTTATACTAATGAGTTCCACAAGTTTTTTGCAATTTGTGAGCGAAGGAACAAACAGGAAAAACAGGAGGCCAAACTGGCACAGGGCCAGGCCGGCCGGCCTAGCCTAGGCCGACCGGCCCCCTTCTGCCTCTTCTGGCCATGGTTTTGATCCACAAGCTATCTAACACACCAAGGATGATCATGAGCCGTGAGTTTGATGTCGGTTTGATCCAAGGACCCGAAAGGCCTAGCCATGGATTGGAGGGTCCACCTACCTTGGATTCTCAGGACAACCTCAACTCAACGCAACCAAAACCTGCCTCAAGGGACAACATGCAATC
>WEIB01000709.1:0-30796 GCA_015476505.1 Urochloa ruziziensis
CCCTCGAACCAAGCCTACTTGTCTCTCCGCTCCTCGGAGGCCGCCATGGCTAAGACCTTTCGCGCCTGTTCTTCACCTGCACCAATGCAACCAAGCCGCATTCTACACCTGCAATACTTGAGCCAAGGGAAACGTCAATCCACACCACGTTGTCAATCATCATCACACCGGAAGCGACCATCCACCAGTCCTCGGACACACTGGGTCCTAAACAGCGTGAAAGGTCTTAGCCATGGCGGCCTCCGAGGAGCGGAGAGACAAGTAGGCTTGGTTCGAGGGACCCGGTGGCCGGTGGATCAAGTGCGGTTCACATGCTGGCAAGAACGAGCAAGGGGACGTGGTTCCGGTGCGAGGTAGCGGCTCACAACCGAAGCTCGTACGCGGACGAGAAGCCGGTGCAAGGTGGCGGCTAACGACCGAAGCTTGCGCGCGGGGTTTGGTGATTTGGCCAAAATCATCGGTGGACGGTTTCCCTTGGTTTGGGCCTCAAAACCAAGGACCGAGGACTCGACGTAGCGATGGCCCGGCCTGCCAGCCAGGGGCGGTCCAACCGCCCCCAGGGGCGGTGTGACCGGTCCCACCTGGGCAGGTCGCCCGATGAGCGTCGAGGAGCTTCGATCCGGAGGACACGCGGCGTGATCGCAAGGCTTGCGTCGGAGGGAAGCTAGCTGCGGTGGAAGGTGTCCCAGCCGGAAAAATCTTCGCGGAAAATGTCATATTCGCCCCCTGAGGGGTATGTATCACTTAGGGGTAGTTTAGTCTTTCGAGCACCACCATTTGGACTATATAATAGACCCCCTAGGGGTGGTGCTGTTATCTCTTCTAGTTTCTCTTTGGTTTTCCTTTGACTAGTTTTCCCTTCATCCCCTTCACCTAGAACTACTTCTAATCTTTCTTAGTTTTGTATAGGTGAATTCATGGTTATGTGATGGAGTTTGTGCTGCTCATCTTTGTGCCATGATTTGATTTTCCTCGAGCTCCTTTTCTTTTTTTCCATTTTCGGAGGTATTTTCGGAGCCATTTTTGGGGGATTTTCGTCTTCACTTTCTAGCCCGTTTTCTCTCAGATTTCTTTGGGGGAATCACGTATGAGTGCCTTGTGGCTCTTTTGCTGGTGATCCCTTGCCCCCAAACGCCGGGAATCGGTTTAGATTTGAAGTTTTCGGGATGAACTCGTGGAGGGTGTGTTCTTCGCTAGATTTGAAATTCCCGGAGTTCTAGGGAGTTAGAGGCCGAGATTTTTTGGGGCATAGCCTCTCCTTGAGGTGTGTATCATCTCACCAAAGTTTCGTCTCAAACTCCAAGCCGTTTGGGAGATCCGTTCTCGAGTTGACCTTTTTTCCCGTGCTGTCTGGCAAGGACCGGTGCGACCGCCCTCGGATACCGGTGTGACCGCCCCTGGCAGGCCAAGGGCAGTGCAAACCGCCCCTGGAGAGATGTGCAACCGCCCCTGGCTGAGAGTTGGTGATTCATGTGGTTTTCGATCGATTCGTGTTGGATTTGTTCGATTCGTGTTCCGCTGCGATGATCTTGTTCCTAGGGTCAGTAGCCTCACAGTAGCTACGTGATCTTGGCAAGATCGGTTGGTAGGCTTTGGAGTTGAGTTGGGAGTAGCCGGATTCGTGAGAGAAATTTTTATCGGCTCCATTCACTTCCCCCCTCTCTGGTCGCCTAATCGGTCCTTCAATTTGGTATCAGAGCCGGTTACGGGTCTTTGCGACTCTAACCAGTCTAGATCCAAAGATGGCGTACCAAGATCGGGGGTTCCGGGCCTCCACACTTCGATGGGAAGAACTACCGAACTGGGTTGCGGCTTATGGGTGCTTTCTTGCGAGGCAAAGGAAAGTTGCTGTGGGATGTGACGAAAGATGAAAACTATGTCAATCCCACCACTTAGATGCCCAGGATGCAAAAGATAGATTGAGGCGAATGCCCGAGCTGTTGACTACTTGTTCCGTGCCTTGTCCGCCGAGGAGTTTTGAGCGTGTTTTGGGCGAGGACCTAGCTAGCAGATCTTGGCAGAAGCTCAAGGTAGCCCACGGTGGTGATAGCCATGTCAAGGCTAGGCTTTTCTCGATGTATAGGAGAGAATATGAGAATTTTCGCTCATTTGCCTGGAGAGTCGGTTGATGCTTTGTTTCAGCGTTCACTTCGATTGTCAACAACATGGAAAGCCAACATTACCGTGCTCCCATACTCGGATCATGACCGAGCTATCAGCTCCTGCAAGCACTTGATAGATCCGTGTGGGTGCCAAGGTTGAGGCGATCATGGAGTCGGCAAACTATGAGACCTCTTTCTGTTGACGAGCTTTTTCTCGAAGTTGAAGTCTTCTGAGGTTGACAGGCAGTTGCTTGCCAAGGCTAAGAGTCCGACTGATCCCATAGTCTGGCTCTAGTCGGTGGCTCTGGATATGGACATGCTAACACTCCTAGACACTTTGCTTTGTCTTCTCTTGTGTCCCTTCCAGATGAAGAGTATGAGGTGCTGAGCGAGGAGGGATCTCGCGTTGCTCACGAGGAGGTTCAAGCGGCTGTACCAGAACCGCAAGGGGTCGAGGCGTGCCGGGAGTACGTGCTACAGATGCGGGAAGATGGGCCACTTCATCGCCGAGTGCCCCGAGGAGATCAAGAACGACTACAACCGCAAGCACCGCCCGCGAGACGACCACAAGCACCGCTCCCAAGGACGAGTACCGCTCCAAGATCAAGAACAAGGATGAGAGAAGGTCCAAGAACAAGCACGGTGGACACAAGAAGCATAGATCTCGAGCGATGGTGGCTGATGCGAGCGACATCGACACAAGCTCCACCAACAACGTCGTCAAGCTCAAGCAGGTGAAGATGAAGACCGTGGCCACCGCCAAGGAGAAGAAGAGCTTGAACCGCAACTTCAACGGCATCTCCTTCGCCGCCGTCGACTACTGCACCATGGCGCACGACTCCGTGAAGAGCAAGGACGACTTCGACTCCGACTCCGAGGATGAGGTATTGACAGATCCCACCTCTTTGCGTCAGGAGATTGCTAGGTTAGAGCAGTTGGTCGATAACCGCGATGATGTGCTTAGGAAGACCAACAAGGAGAAGAGGGAGTTTAGGTCTTTGCTAGGAGAGTCCAAGGATAGAGTGGCTGAGCTTGAGACCTTGCTTTCTGAGACTGGAAAGAAGGCCATGGAGTTTGAGTCTTTGCTTTGCGAGTCTAGGGAGAGAGCAGCTTCGCTTGAGTCTGAGATTGCTGTTTTGAAAGATGCTCCTCTTGTGTCTGATGAGGTAGAATGCTCGTTCTGTGATGTGCATATTGCTGATCTTGTTGTGCTTAAGGAGAAACACATGACTTGCTTGGATGAACTAGAGGGTGCTAGAGTTGAGCTTGCTGAGTTGAAGTCTAGGTCATCTTTGCTAGGTGCTTGTACTTCTTGTCCTGCTTTGCATGCTCAGTTGCTTGAATCACGCACCATGATTAGTTCACTTGAAGCACAACTTAAATCGCCCATTGCGAATTCATGTTCTGCTTGTGATGTTGTTGCATTGAAAAATGTTGAGTTAGAGCAGTGTGTGAATCGCTTGCAAGATGAGAATGATGAGCTGAGACAGTGTTTGGGTTGGTTGTCTGGTCGTGAGCCTCAGCTCAAGATGTTGATTGCTAGTTTCAAGAGAGCTGATGGTTGTGGTCTTGGTTCTGAGAAGGTTGGTGAGAGTAGTGGTGAGAGAGAGAGAGATCCAGAGAGCTCCACCGCAAACATTCCCACAAACCACCAAAAGCCATTCTCAAGAACACCTTCACACCCAAACCAAACCACCTGCTGAACAAGCTCGACACCACTCCAGATCCTCCCAAGTTTCCACCTAAGTCAGAGAACTTTCAGAGGAGAGTGACCTTTGTGAGGAGTGGGGTTTACCAGCCGAGAGAGAGGGCACAGCCGAGAGAAACCCCAAAGCCAAAGCCAGTCCGCTTCCATTGTGAGCATTGTGGAAGGGATGGACACCTTGAGGAGTTCTGTTGGAGGAAGAAGAGGGAGGTGAGAAGAGAGAAGGAGGTGGGGAACAGGGACAGGTACTACTCTTCTCGTAGTGTGCCTGTGTCTCGTTCAGCCTGGCCGAGAGGCGACGCCTTTGTGCGTACAGTTCCTGTGGTTGCTAGTCGTGGTGTTCCAGTTGTTCGTGAGTTTGCTAGGCGGCCTCCGTTTCGCGGTCAGTTTGGTTCAGGGAGGTTCGACCGTAGCTTTGAGGCTAGGAGAGAGTCTAGGCCACGTTTTCCCCCGCGTGGTGCTAGAGGTCCGATGGTGAGAGACGAGAGGGTTTCACGCGGGTAGAGTTGATTTTGCTAACCCCTCTTTTGAGCAGATGGCCCGACACTGGTTTGACTCGTTTTGTGCTAACCCTAGTGTCGAGTCATATGCTCATTCTCGTTCTCGGTTCTGATTGAGCAGGTGGGAGGCTTGGAGAACTTTTGGTTGATTGATTCTGGCTGCTCGAGACACATGACAGGTAATGGTAAGTGGTTCTCCAGTCTCACCCTGGTGGTGTCCAGGCAGTACATCACTTTCGGGGATAAGAGTAGAGGTAGAGTGTTGTCAGAGGGTGCTATTCAGGTGAGCGACACTTTCATGTTGAAGCGGGTTGCTCTTGTCAAGAATCTTGGTTTCAATTTGCTCTCAGTTTCTCAGCTTCTTGATGAGGGTTATGAGGTTCGATTTAAGCGTGGTGATTCTAAAATTCTTGATTCTCGAGGTGACCTTGTGTGTATGATCATTCCTGAGGGACAGATTTTTCGTGCTAATTTTTCTCGATCTTTTGGTCCTTCACGGTGTTTGATCGCTGGTACTTCTTCTGAGCTTTGGAAGTGGCATAGGAGATTGGGTCATGTGAGCTTTGATCTACTCACACGCTTGAGTGCTCTTGACCTTATCCGAGGATTGCCCAAGCTCAAGTTCGAGAAAGATTTGGTTTGTGCACCTTGTAGGCATGGAAAAATGGTTGCTGCTTCTCACACACCTTTGACAGATGTTATGACTGAGCGTCCAGGGGAGCTTTTGCACATGGATTTGGTTGGCCCCGCTCGAGTTCGTTCAGTTGGTGGGAAGTGGTATGTTCTTGTGGTTGTTGATGACTTTTCTCGGTATGCTTGGGTGTTCTTTCTGGCGTCGAAGGATGATACATTTGATTTTGTTCGAGATCTGATTTTGAGGTTGAAAAACGAGAGTAATGGTGGTGCCATGAGAGCTATACGTAGCGACAATGGTACGGAATTTAAGAACACTCGTTTTGATGCCTTCTGTCGTGATCTTGGTCTCGAACATCAATACTCTTCGCCATATGTTGCTTGTCAGAATGGTGTTGTTGAGAGAAAGAATAGAACACTTTGTGAGATGGCTAGGACGATGCTAGATGAGCATAGGACTCCTAGGAAGTATTGGGCATAAGCGGTGAACACAGCTTGCTATGTTTCGAATCGGATTTTCCTTTGTGCTTTCAAGAAGAAAACTTGCTATGAGCTTTTCCATGGTCGTTCCCCCCGTGTGAGTCACTTTTGGGTCTTTGGTTGCAAGTGTTTCATCTTGAAGAAAGGAAATTTGGACAAGTTTGAGTCTCGTTCGATGGATGGAATTTTTCTTGGTATGCTAATCACTCTCGAGCATATCGTGTGCTCAATCTTGAGACTAACCAAATCATGGAGACTTGCGAAGTCACCTTCGACGAGACCATTCCGTGTAGCTCTTCTACTTTTGAGTGTGCAGGTGATGATGATTTGGGACAGCCCATCTTTGAGGAAGAACAGCCTGATGATGAAGATGATGAGGAAATTCAGGCGCCGTGTGGAGATCGTGTACCTTCTACTTCCACTACTACCACGATGTTCGACGACGGCCCCTCTGCTACACCTTCGTCGAGTCACGCTCCAGATCGAGTTCAAGTGGAAGCTGATGTTGAGGGGGAGGCAATCTCGAGGCGAGAAGCTCCCCGGCTGGTACAGAGAGATCATCCACCTTCGAAGATCATCGGGAACTTGGATGAACGCACTACACGGTCGAGGTCACAGAACATCTCTCATTATGCTCACTCTGCTTTTGTCGCGTCTTTTGAGCCCAAAAATGTTGGACACACTTTATCTGATTCTGATTGGGTCAATGCCATGCATGAAGAGCTTGAAAACTTTGAGAGAAATCAGGTGTGGAAGTTAGTAGAACCACCTCCAAATTGTCATCCCATAGGAACCAAGTGGGTGTTCAAGAACAAGAGGGATGAGAGTGGTGAGATTGTGAGAAACAAAGCGAGGTTGGTTGCTCAGGGGTTTTCGCAGCAGGAGGGATAGATTATGAGGAGACATTTTCTCCTGTTGCCCGTTTGGAGGCAATTCGGATCCTTCTAGCATTTGCAGTTGCTAAAGGGTTCAAATTGTACCAAATGGATGTGAAGAGTGCCTTCTTAAATGGGGTGATTGAGGAAGAAGTGTATGTGAGGCAGCCCCCGGGTTTTGAGAGTGAGAGATACCCACACCGAGTGTTCAAACTCCACCGAGCTTTATATGGCCTAAAGCAAGCACCCAGAGCGTGGTATGGTAGATTGAGAGGGTTCTTGCTTAGCAAGGGGTTTGTGATGGGAAAGGTTGATAAGACGCTCTTCTTGCTGAGAAATGGCAATGATCTTTTAATCGTTCAGATTTACGTGGATGATATCATTTTTGGTGGCTCTTCTCATGATCTTGTTGCCAAGTTTGCAGACGATATGAGCAGGGAATTTGAGATGTCGATGATGGGAGAGTTGCAGTTCTTTCTCGTGCTGCAGATCAAGCAAACCAAGGATGGGACGTTCGTGCACCAAAGCAAGTACACCAAGGACATTCTCAAGAAATTTGACATGAGCGACTCCAAGCCGATGACTACGCCGATGAGTACGACTACAGCTTTGGATGCGGATGAGGACGGAGAACCAGTGGACCAGAAGGAGTACCGGAGCATGATCGGCTCCCTCCTCTACTTGACGGCGACGAGGCCGGACATACAGTTCAGCGTGTGTCTGTGCTCTCGTTTTCAGGCTTCACCGAGGACTTCACATCGTCAGGCCGTCAAGAGGATTTTCAGGTATCTCAAGTTTACTCCTGAGCTGGGTCTTTGGTATTCTGCCGCTTCCACTGTTGCACTTCATGGTTTTTCTGATGCGGATTTTGCTGGATGTCGTGTTGATCGCAAGTCTACTTCTGGTCAGTGTCAGTTTCTTTGTTCGTCTCTTGTGTCATGGTCTTCTCGCAAGCAGTCTAGTGTAGCCCAATCCACCACAGAGGCCGAGTATGTTGCTGCTGCTAGCAGCTGCTCTCAGTTGCTTTGGTTTAGACATGTCCCATGTTCCACTTCTTTGTGATAGCACCAGTGCCATAAGCGTAGCCAAAAATCCCGTGCTTCATTCCAAAACCAAACACTTAGAAGTGAGATACCACTTTCTGAGAGATCATGTGGAGAAAGGAGATATAGAGCTTGCCCATGTTTCTACCCAAAACCAGCTTGCAGACATTTTCACTAAGCCACTTGACCAAGTTACCTTCACCCGCTTGCGAGGAGAACTTGGTGTGTGTGCGGTTTTCTGAGCTGAGTTTTGGAGGCTTCTCTTGTAGCATATGTACACTATTGTACCATCTTTGTATCTTGATGTACTTTTTTCTTGTTTTGTATCTTGATTTCATCTTTTGTATCATATCTTAGGATGAGCTTCTCCTATATGCAGTGATTGCTACAACTTGCTACATTTTAGAGTTTAGGCAGGCTGGCTAGGGATTGATTGTATGGATGGCTATGCTCTTGATGGTTTTGATATATATTCTTTTGAGATAGTCTCTTTTTGAATTAAAATGATAAACTGAACTTAAATCTTTCACCCATGAGTAAATGCCCTTGCATGTCTTATTTGAGCCGAAATGGCTATATTTTGCTTAAGGTCATGCTAGGATGATATTCTTTTCTTTTGGGTCAAAGATCTTTGTCATTGTAAATGTTTAGCCCATGTTTATCTCATGGAGGAGCATAAGCTTCTTTTTGTCGCAAAGACATTTCATGTACCATGCTTAATTTGAAAAAAAACTTGAAAAATGAGATGTCTATGCATGAAAGAAGAAAGATGAGAAAAAGATTTATTTGAATATATTTATGCTCATGTCTCTATGCTTTCACCATTGCACACACTTGCACACATGGGTGCTAAGCGGTTGCATGTTGTTTGCCGGAGAAGTCTCCCATGAGAAGTGAACACATGGCTCCGTGCTTTGACATGACATGAGATAGATTTTGGGCGTTTATAATGATCTTTTGTCAAGAATGCTTGTTCTATCATGATTTTGGTGAGATGAAGTTTATTTTTGCTCAAATGGTCCATGTTTAGGACTTTGCTCATGAGGTGAAACTTTTGAAAAAATTGCACAAATTGATCATGGCCTTGTCAAATGGCTATATATCTTCACTTTCTTGACGGCAATGCCCTTATGATACTGTGACCTGTCTAGTTTGCCTGTTCTCTAACTTGTAGAATTTTGTATCGCTCATTGCCTATTTGAGAAGCCTAGAGTTGAATTTTTTGCATTTTTGCCTTGATTTGTGCATTGTCAACAAGGGGGAGAGTTTGAGCATTGGAATACCTTGCTGGGCACTTATGGAAGGTTTTCGAGTTGAAACGACATCATTCCGAGCATTTTTCTGAGATTTGCATTTTTGTGCTTTGACTGGGCAGGGCGGTATGACCGCCCCTGCAGGGCGGTGTGACCGGCCCTGGAGCAAGGGCGGTGCAACCGGCCCTCCAGGGAGGTCCAACCGGCCCTGTGCAGTGGCACGAGGTTTTGTGGGATTTGATCCTTTTTCGATGCATTTTCACACGCACAAGTTCACTTGTTCAGGGGGAGTTTGCATCAATGCAGGGGGAGTGCTTTGAGTGTTCTGAAAAGTGATTTGGAGATTCGTGACTTGTGCTTTGTGTTTTGCTCTTTTGCCGATGGTGTTGAGCCCTTTCGCTTCTTCTTGAAGGGTCGGCGTTTCTGGAGCTTTCTCTTGCAGAGTGACTTTGTTCTCGGCTTGTTCTAGCTTTTAGTCACTTGCTTGAGTCTTGTTTTCGATTTCTTTTATATTTTCTTCATATCAACTGGTTACTATGTGTGTGTTGTCAATGCACTCATCAAGGGGGAGATTGAGGACCCGGTGTGTCCGAGGACCGGTGGATGGTCGCTTCCTGGTGTGATGAGTGATTGACAACGTGGTGTGGATTGACGTTTCCCTTGGCTCAAGTATTGCAGGTGTAGAATGCGGCTTGATTGCATTGGTGCAGGTGAAGAACAGGCGCGAAAGGTCTTAGCCATGGCGGCCTCCGAGGAGCAGAGAGACAAGTAGGCTTGGTTCGAGGGACCCGGTGGCCGGTGGGTCAAGTGCGGTTCACATGCTGGCAAGAACGAGCAAGGGGACGTGGTTCCGGTGCGAGGTAGTGGCTCACAACCGAAGCTCGTACGCGGACGAGAAGCCGGTGCAAGGTGGCGGCTAACGACCGAAGCTTGCGCGCGGGGTTTGGTGATTTGGCCATAAAATCATCGGTGGACGGTTTCCCTTGGTTTGGGCCTCAAAACCAAGGACCGAGGACTCGACGTAGCGACGGCCCGGCCTGCCAGCCAGGGGCGGTCCAACCGCCCCCCAGGGGCGGTGTGACCGGTCCCACCTGGGCAGGTCGCCCGTGAGCGTCGAGGAGCTTCGATCCGGAGGACACGCGGCGTGATCGCAAGGCTTGCGTCGGAGGGAAGCTAGGTTGCGGTGGAAGGTGTCCCAGCCGGAAAAATCTTCGCGGAAAATGTCATATTCGCCCCTGAGGGGTATGTATCGCTTAGGGGTAGTTTAGTCTTTCGAGCACCACCATTTGGACTATATAATAGACCCCCTAGGGGTGGTAGCTGTTATCTCTTCTAGTTTTCTCTTTGGTTTTCCTTTGAACTAGTTTTCCCTTCATCCCCTTCACCTAGAACTACTTCTAATCTTTTTAGTTTTTGTATAGGTGAATTCATGGTTATGTGATGGAGTTTGTGCTGCTCATCTTTGTGCCATGATTTGATTTCTCGAGCTCCTTTTCTTTTTCCCATTTTCGGAGGTATTTTCGGAGCCATTTTTCGATGCATTTTCGTTCTTCACTTTCTAGCCCGTTTTCTCTCGGATTTCTTTGGGGGAATCACGTATGAGTGCCTTGTGACTCTTTTGCTGGTGATCCCTTGCCCCCAAACGCCGGGAATCGGTTTAGATTTGAAGTTTTCGGGATGAACTCGTGGAGGGTGTGTTCTTCGCTAGATTTGAAATTCCTGGAGTTCTAGGGAGTTAGAGGCCGAGATTTTTGGGGCATAGCCTCTCCTTGAGGTGTATATCATCTACCCAAAGTTTCGTCTCAAAACTCCAAGCCGTTTGGGAGATCCGTTCTCGAGTTGACCTTTTTCCCGTGCTGTCTGGCAAGACCGGTGCGACCGCCCTCGGATACCGGTGTGACCGCCCCTGGCAGGCAAGGGCGGTGCAACCGCCCCTGGAGAGATGTGCAACCGCCCCTGGCTGAGAGTTGGTGATTCGTGTGGTTTTCGATCGATTCGTGTTGGATTTGTTCGATTCGTGTTCCGCTGCGATGATCTTGTTCCTAGGGTCAGTAGCCTCACAGTAGCTACGTGATCTTGGCAAGATCGGTTGGTAGGCTTTGGAGTTGAGTTGGGAGTAGCCGGATTCGTGAGAGAAATTTTTATCGGCTCCCATTCACTCCCCCCCCCTCTCTGGTCGCCTAATCGGTCCTTCAGGTTTCCGCAGAGCGTACCGTCAAAGAGGAGGGCCCTTGAAAGCTCTTTGTGATGGTGCCTGTAAGGCACATGTAATAAATTTCAGAGGAGAACTAACATCTCAACTTTGTCAGCGCTTAAAAATTTCGTTTTTGTGTTTTATCGTAGCGAATCTTGCTATACTTATTGTCATCTTGGTTGTGTGATCCAAAAGGACTTTGACAAGGCTAGACTGCCTTTCAGCGAACAGTGTAGGCCCGAACATTTTAGGTCCAAGGGTGTCGAGGGGGGACGCCGTATCCCGAAGGCGTAAGCTATCCCGCGACATCGCCACCCTTTGGCCTTGACCGTCCACGCCCCGCTTTTCTGCGAACAGTTTAGGCCCAAGGGTGTCGAGGGGGGACGCTGTATCCCGGAGGCGTAAGCTATCCCACGACATCGCCACCCTTTTGCCCTAACCGTCCACACCCAGCCTCTGTCACTTCTTCGTGCGCACAACCAAAATACGACAATGCGACGAAAATTTATAGAAGATTACGAGAAAAAACAGAAAAAGCTAGAGGTGGAGCATTTGTTTCTTAGGGTAGCGTGCCCTGTGATAGCCCCCGAGGGAGTTTTTGGCATCGCACGGGGCGAAGATAAATCTCCCTGCCTCGTGTGAAAAAGCTGCGACCGAAATAATGGAACACGGAGCGATGAAGAAACCGTAGGGTAGAAGGGTGGCTTAGCTTTTTTGCCAAAATGGCTCAGATGATTTGATGGGTGCCTGGCCAGGCTGTTCGCTGCCTCGATCTGTCATGGGCCCCCGGCCTGCGTGCAGAGCGTTCAGCATGGACCATGGCCACGGCCTGCGTGCAGCGCGTTTAGCAAGGACGTGCCACTTCTTTTGATGCCGCCTGCCCCCTCTTTTTGACGAAAATAGTAACCTCGTGACCCTGATAGTGGTGCACGTCTCTGTCGGGCTACCACGCGTTGTGCGTATCCTTTCTCCGAGTGGTGCCCGCCTCTGTCGCGCCGCCACGCATTGTTCTCTCATCAGGGGGGCCCGTTCGGGTCCGGCCTGTGAGCAAGGCGCGTGGGACGGCTCGTGCAGAGGGCCGGGTGCATGCTACGGAGCGGGTCATGGTGCGGGCGCTATAAATAGGCTTCAACGGTGGAGGCAGAGATTGCAAGTGTCGTAGGCTTTTCACGAGCACGATCGGTTTAGAGTTAGGAATGAAGATATGGAGCAAAGCTCGCCCCCCTGACTTAGTTCGAGGGTGGGTTGGGCCTTGGTGCTAGAAGAATGCTAGTGAAGGAGGAGGTAAATGGAGGAGAAAAGGTGCCGGCTAGAGCCGCCCCGTCTGCAACCGCTGCCTCGTCTTCCAGCTTGAGCTGGTCAATACTTAGGCAATGGTTGCACGACGTAGGTGCTCTGGCCACCCGTCCACGGCGTACGGTAGCGGCATGCCCAAGTGGCAGAGTGGTCTTGCTACTAGGTGCATGCCACGGCTTCATGGGTGCGCGTCGCGGCCTCTGTTGCGCCGCACGTGCCTCCGCTTCGTTGGCAAAGACTGCTCCCCTGATCGGGACGTGCGATGAACTGGAGGTCGACGACATCCTTCGAGGCGTCGCCGTGTTGGCCATGGAGAACTCCCCGTTTGCCTCGGAGTGTGCGGCCATGCTTATGCTAGAAGAAAACTAGCGACAGTCCTAGTGGATCTAGGGTCGCCAGTGTTGAGAAATGGGCATGGCCGCTTGCGTTTTTCGGCCGCTAAGCAGCGGCTTTGTATCTTGTTTGTTGTACACGACCATTCGCCGGTCATGCGTGTGTTGGAAATAAAGAGCTTTCTTCATCCATTCGAGGGCGCATTACGCCTTTCTCTTCGTGAGACCAGCGATGATCTTGATATTTTGAGCTGTACACGAGTTTTGTTATCATTGAATCGTACAAACTGGTACACGGATAGGCGTGAAGTGCTCAGGGGTAGAAACGACGCAGTTGCTGGATGTTCCAGACATGTGCTCCTTCACAGGAACCTTCTTGTCGTGGCACGGGGCCGATGCTGCCATCCGGCTCTTGAGAGGAGTACGCACTGACTCCGCTGGGTTTTGCATTGCCCCTCCAACTCCCGTGCTGACGGAACAACGCATGCGGGACGCGGAGCTTTCAGCCTGCTACACCGCGGCCTGTTCGACCAGGGCTTGCGCCTCGCGGTGCAAATTGTGACCTTGTGGCGTCGACGGTTCTGGTATTGCCCGTATCAGTGTTGCCGTGGCGATCAGCTTCTGGCTGGTCCTTGCTAGGGCCAGGGGGTCATCCCCGTGGTCGTCGGCCATGATTCGAGCCTGAGCGGAACGCCTGGCCTCTCGGGCGTGGTTGCTGGGTCCCGGACGTCTTGTTTCGAGGGCGGCATGAAGCCGACGAACCTAGCGTCGTTCGTCTTCGAGGCTAGCCTCGAGTTCCCACACTTGGATCAGCTGTGCCCGGACCAGCGCGGCGTCACCCACGGGTGGGGCCGCTTGTCGAGGCTCTACAGCTCCTACAGGGTCTCGAGGGCCGGCGGCATCATCGTCCTCAGTGTCAGGCTCAAACACCGCAGCAACAAGGCACTCCCGTGTAGGGTCGTGATCCCCTGTGCTAGAATCGTCGGTGCAATCGAGACAGTAGTCTGCCGCGGCTTGGAACGCCGCAAAAGCTTTGCGGTCGCAAAGCCCAGAGTAATCCCGCTCCGGGACCTCTCGTGTACGTGAAGTGTCCCCCGTGTTCGTGCTGAGGTATGAGTCGCCTGGTGAGGTCGCGACGAGGTTCCGGATCGAAAGTAAGTGATGGCCGGGGAGGTCCTCGTAGGCGTCCATCGTCGTGCTGATCGACGATGCGTAGACCATGTCCGCTCCGCGCATCCCATACGGGAAGTGCGATGGCCCAGTCTCATCGTCCTTGTTCGGACGCGTAGCCGGAGGCATCGATGGAGGCGCGGTCTTTACAACATTGGCGACGGAGTCCTTGCTGAAGTCGACGTCGTCGAGGTGGCGCGCGCGCGCTGCCCGGCGCCGCTCCATGCGTGCCCGTCGTGAGCGTTGCCCTGAGCGCTTCTTGCGCCCAGGTGTTGGTGATGGCGGTGCAGCCACTGCGACGGTTGCGTCCCTTGAGAGGAGCCACATGAGGTAGCCGTTCCCGGTGGCCTCAAACTCCAGACTCCCGAACCAGATGGTAAATCCGGCCGGGAGCGGGTCAGACGAACCGTAGGCGTAGCGGTCAACTAGGCGCTCCATGTGGATCACCATCAAGAGAACTGGCGGGTCAGGAAGTCGATCACAGCGCGAAGCCCCTACCTGGCGTGCCACTGTCAGTGCGAGAACCCACGGGGGGCCAAACACCTGCAGAAATGCGCTGTGTCCCGTCTCTCGATGGTCGATGCAGAGGCAACACGATGACACAAGGTTTATCCTGGTTCCGATCTTTCGATCGTACATCCAGCAGTGTGTGCGTTCGCACTGTATTGCCTTGCACCGGGGTGCTCGTGGTAGGGGGCTACAAGCGTGGCGGGAGAGGAGGATAAGCCTCCAGGTCCCTGGTGTCGGTGATATATTCTCCGGCAGTCTTCCACGGGGTAGCCCACGGAAGTGATTTGTATGTAGGGAAGATCGCAAAGATCGGAAGCAAGATGGTTAGGGTGGACAGACGCAAGGATTTAGACAGGTTCGGGCCGTCGACTTGACGTAATACCCTACGTCCTGTTTGGGGTGTTGTATTGCGTGGATTGTATGTCGATGTGAGTTGTGTTGTTTTTGAGGGGGTCCCTGCCCGCCTTATATATCGGGGACAGGGTTACAAGTCGGTTTGTAGCCGATCCTATCTCTAAGGATCCTTTCCTTCTTTACAAAAACTCCTATTCCAACTAGAACTTCTCCTTCCAGATCCTTCCTACGAGCGCCGACTTGTCCCGCACGTCATCAGGTCCAGAACGGTGGGCCAGGCCGCCCACCTTTTGGTGGGCTGCCAGGCTTGCTCGTGAGGTACCCGGGTACTATATCCCCCACAGTAGCCCCCGAGCACTTCTTGGCCGATCGTTGGCTGTAATTGATCTGTCTTTTTCTTGCATGATCCGAGTGCTCCCAAGTTATCTAAGACCTCATCCGAGTGGTTTCGAAGAAGATCCAAGTGGTTTCGAAGAAGATTCGATTGGTTTCGAGGAAGATCCGATTGGTTTTGAGGAAGATCCGAGTGCATGCTCAAACATTCCTAAAAACGATTCTTCAATTGAAGCCATAGTGAGGGGAAGAAGTGCTCTTTTTTCACGACGCGAAAGCGAAGTGAATACACTTAGCCCCCGAGCCTTGGGCAATTTTAGTATGAAATTGACCAAGTGTCTTCAACCTTTCTCCGCGAAAATCCTGATCTTCAATGGCGTGCACCTCCTGGTGCACCCATTGGGTGTAGCCCCCGAGCCTTGAGCAGAATAGAATATTCTGGTCGAGGGTCAAAAATATTGTAAAGCTCTTTTTTGAATTTAATCCATCAATGGCGTGCACCTCCAGGTGCACCCATTGGGTGTAGCCCCCGAGTCTTGATTCGACTCGATACGATCGTGTCAAGACTCTAAAAGCTGTGGATCCTGACTGAATTTTTCAGCCTCCATGCCTCCGGGCATGGATTTCGGATAATTTTCTCCTTTTAGGGCATTTTTATTTCCCCTTCTTAAGGAATCTTTTCTCAAGTTCTTTGAACTCGGCGTGACTCCCAGATCGTGTCCCACGACCCAGCTTGACCATATGGTAAATCACCTTCTCACAAGATTTATACTTGTCAGCACTTAACCCGGATTTCCGAGCCAATTTAGCGATAGTATCGCATGCCTTACGTAAAAATCAATTGCAAGGTTGCAATATTAATTGCAAAAATAAGTCTGGCCGTCGACTAATTTTAGCCTCACGACCGAGTGGTTTCTGCCCCTGAACACTAGCTCAGGAATCCACATATTTGTTAATTTGACAGAACCGAAAGGTCATGCCACACTTCAGCCCATTTAGGCCCATTAAGCCCATTGTTTCCTAGGGAAACTAACGGTTGCCTCTTGAAGCCAGAATATCGCGAGAGCGACTCCATAACGCATCTTTGAATTCAAAGCGACGGGACGTGCTTGCGTCGGTTGAGTTCCCGAGACAAACATCACGCCGCACGCGGGAGGAACGGCTCATTCCATTATAAGCCATCCCCGCCGCAACATTCTTTCTTTCCTCGCCATTTGCCTTCACAGCATCCAAGTTCTCCTCCTCGCTCGAGCGCAAACCCTAGATCCACTTTCATAACCTCAAACCTTCAATCCTCGACCTCTGCTTGCTGCAGCCATGGCGCCGAAGCGGAAGGAAGCCCTGAAGCGGAAGGAGAAGTCGCCAGGGAGGACTCGGTCGGTCAGGGCCAAGACCGTCGTCGACGTCACCGTGGATCGCGCCACCGAGTGGAGGGATTCCACTACCACCACCAGGCGCCTCGAGCAGCACGTCATCGACGGCATCCTCCCGGACCAGCAAACCGACGAGTGGCGCGCAGCCTCCGGTGAGTCTTTCCCCACCCCAAATTCCTCTGATTTGGTGGTGTTTGAGTCTTTTCTTCTGCGCGGATTTGGTGTTCCTGCGCATCCCTTTCTCCGCGGCCTGCTCCATTTCTATGGGATCATGAAGGACCGAAACGGCGACCAGAGAGGGGGGAGTGAATGGGAGCCGATAAAAATCTTTCCAACCGATCCGGCTATTCTCCCAAAACAACTCCGAAACCTTCGAGAGCAATCTTGCCAAGATCACGTAGCCACTGTCAAGCTACTGACCCTAGGAACAAGAAACGAGCAGCGGAACTCGAACCAATCGAAACGAACACCAAAACGACCCGAAACGCAGCTCGATCTAACACACCCAGAGGGGGGCGGTTAAACCGGCCAGGGGGGCGGTTAAACCGCCCGGGCCTGGGTGGCTCGGGAAAAAGTCAAACAAAAGTTGATCTCCCAAACCGCTTGAGCTCCTGAGATGAGATTTTGGTCAGATGATCTAGACCTCCAGTGGAGTGTTTTCCCAAAAGATCTCGGCCTCTAACTCAGTACAACTCCCGGAATCGCAGATCTCGCGAAGAACACCATGACCTCGAGTTCATCCCGAAAATCTCAAATCCAGAGCGATTCTCGGCGTTTGGGGGCAAAGGATCACCAGCAAAAGAGGCACAAGGCACTCATACGTGAATCCCCCAAAGAAATCCGAGAGAAAACGCCCTAGAACAAGAAGAACGAAAATCCCCCAAAAATAGCTCCGAAAATACCCACGAAAATAGAAAAAGGAAAGGGAGCTCGGGAAATCAAATCATGGCACAAAGATGAGCAGCACAAACTCAATCACATAACCATGAATTCACCTATACAAACTAGGAATGATTCGAAGTAGTTCTAGGTGGAGGGGATGAAGGGAAAACTAGTTCAAAGGAAAACCTAGAGAGATAACTAGAGAGATGGCAGCCACCAGCCCTGAAGGGGCCTATTAGTAGTCCAAATGGTGGTGCTCTAAAGACTAAACTACCCCTAAGTGATACATACCCCTCAGGGGCAAATTTGACATTTGATCTTCAGATATTTTCTGGCTCGAGCACCTTCCACTGCAAGCTAGCTTCCCTCCGACGCAAGCCTTGCAGTCACGCCGCGTGTCCTCCGGATAGAAGCTCCTCGACGCCGTTTTTGGGCCGGCCCAGGGGGAGGCGGTTAAACCGCCCCTGGGGGGCGGTTTAACCGCCCCTGACAGCCACCACTGGCCCAGCAGCCCAAAACTCGCCTCGTCGAGTCCTCGGCCTTGGTTTTGAGGCCCAAACCAAGGGAAACCGTCCACCGATGATTTTGTGGCCAAATCACCAAACCCCGCGTGCAAACTTCGGTTGTTAGCCGCCACCTTGCGCCGGCTTCTCGTCCGCGTACGAGCTTCGGTTGTGAGCCGCTACCTCGCACCGGAACCACGTCCCCTTGCTCGTTCTTGCCAGCATGTGAACCGCACTTGATCCACCGGCCATCGGGTCCCTCGAACCAAGCCTACTTGTCTCTCCGCTCCTCGGAGGCCGCCATGGCTAAAACCTTTCGCGCCTGTTCTTCACCTGCACCAATGCAACCAAGCCGCATTCTACACCTGCAATACTTGAGCCAAGGGAAACGTCAATCCACACCACGTTGTCAATCACTCATCATACAAGGAAGCGACCATCCACCGGTCCTCGGACACACTGGGTCCTCAATCTCCCCCTTGATGAGTGCATTGACAACACACACATAGTAACCAATTGATATGAAGAAAATATAAAAGAAATCGAAAACAAGACTCAAGCAAGTGACTAAAAGCAAGAACAAGCCGAGAACAAAGTCACTCTGCAAGAGAAAGCTCCAGAAACGCCGACCCTTCAAGAAGAAGCGAAAGGGCTCAACACCATCGGCAAAAGAGCAAAAGCACAAAGCACAAACTTCAAATCCTCCAACTCACTTTTCAGGACTCTCAAAGTACTCCCCCTGCAAAGATGCAACTCCCCCTGAACAAGTGAACTTGTGCGTGCGAAAAAACACTCGAAAATGGCTCAAATCTCCACAAACTGTGTGCTCTCAGCACAGGGGCGGTTAAACCGCCCTTGGGGGGCGGTTAAACCGCCCCTGGCAGATGACCACAGTGAAAAGAGCCAAAATTTCACAAACCAACTCGCAACGATGCCGTTCCAACTTGAAAACCTTCCACATGTGCCCAGCAAGATTTTCCAATGATCAAACTCTTAGAAACTTCACAAATTTTCAGAAAACCACATTTGGGCAAAACTTTCAAACTCTCACACAATCCGGCAAAATCTTGAGCAAAAACTTTCCTACAAATTCTGCAAAGTCTCCCCCTTGCAAAATGCTCCAGAAATTCTCCCCCTTGTTGACAATGCACACATCACGGCAAAAATGTACAAAATGCAACTACAAGCTTCTCAAATATGCAATGAGCAATACAAAATGCTACAAGTTAGAGAAGAGGTAAACTAGATAGTTCATCATGTCACACGGGCATTGCCATCAAGAAGGTGAAGACATATATACAATTGACAAAGCCATGAACAAATTGTGTAGTTTTATCAAAATGTCACCACATGAGCAAAGTCCTAACCATGGATTGTTTAAGCAAAAGTGAACTACATCTCACCAAAATCATGAAAGGACAAGCATTCTTGACAAAAGATCATCATAAACGCCCAAGTTCTACCTCATGTCATGTCAAAGCACGGAGCCATGTGTTCACTTCTCATGGGAGACTTCTCCGGCAAACAACATGCAACCGCTTAGCACCCATGTGTGCAAGTGTGTGCAATAGTGAAAGCATAGAGACATGAGTATAATTTTCTGCAAATATATCTTTTTCTCAACTTTCTTCTTTCATGCATAGACATCTCATTTTCAAGTTTTCAAGTTAAGCATGTACATGAAATGTCTCTGCGACAGAAAGAAGCTTATGCTCCTCCACAAGATAAAGCAAGGGCTAAACATTTACAATGACAAAGGTCTTTGACCCAATTGAAAAGAATATCACACCCTAACATGATCTTAAGCCAGATATAGCCATTTCGGCTCAAACAAGACATGCAAAGGCATTTACTCATGGGTGAAGAAGATTAAGTTCAGTTTGTCATTTTAATTCAAAAAGAGACTATCTCAATAGAATATATATCAAAACCATCAAGAGCATAGCCATCCATACAATCAATCCCTAGCCAGCCTGCCTAAACTCTAAAATGTGGCAAGTTGTACCAATCACTGCATATAGGAGAAGCTCTCCTAAGATATGATACAAAAGATGAAATCAAGATACAAAGATGGTACAAAAGTATACATATGCTACAAGAGAAGCCTCCAAAACTCAGCTCAGAAACCGCACACACACCAAGTTCTCCTCGCAAGCGGGTGAAGGTAACTTGGTCAGGTGGCTTAGTGAAAATGTCTGCAAGCTGGTTTTGGGTAGAAACATGGGCAAGCTCAATATCTCCTTTCTCCACATGATCTCTCAGAAAGTGGTACCTCACTTCTATGTGTTTGGTTTTGGAATGAAGCACGGGATTTTTGGATACGCTTATGGCACTGGTGCTATCACACAGAGTGGAACATGGGACATGTCTAAGCCAAAGTCTCTCAAGGTGTATGTGATCCAAAGCAACTGAGAACAGCAGCTAGCAGCAACAACATACTCGGCCTCTGTGGTGGATTGGGCTACACTAGACTACTTGCGAGAAGACCAAGACACAAGAGACGATCCAAGAAACTGACACTGACCAGAAGTAGACTTGCGATCAACACGACATCCAGCAAAATCCGCATCAGAAAAACCATGAAATGCAAGAGTGGAATCGGCAGAATACCAAAGACCCAGCTCAGGAGTAAACTTGAGATACCTGAAAATCCTCTTGACGGCCTGACGATGTGAAGTCCTCGGTGAAGCCTGAAAACGAGCGCACAGACACACGCTGAACTGTATGTCCGGCCTCCTTGCCGTCAAGTAGAGGAGGGAGCCGATCATGCTCCGGTACTCCTTCTGGTCCACTGGTTCTCCGTCCTCATCCGCATCCAAAGCTGTAGTCGTACTCATCGGCGTAGTCATCGGCTTGGAGTCACTCATGTCGAATTTCTTGAGGATGTCCTTGGTGTACTTGCTTTGGTGCACGAATGTCCCATCCTTGGTTTGCTTGATCTGTAGCCTGAGAAAGAACTGCAACTCTCCCATCATCGACATCTCAAATTCCCTGCTCATATCGTCTGCAAACTTGGCAACAAGATCATGAGAAGAGCCACCAAAAATGATATCATCCACGTAAATCTGAACGATTAAAAGATCATTGCCATTTGTCAGCAAGAAGAGCGTCTTGTCAACCTTTCCCATCACAAACCCCTTACTAAGCAAGAACCCTCTCAACCTGCCATACCACGCTCTGGGTGCTTGCTTTAGGCCATATAAAGCTCGGTGGAGTTTGTACACTCGGTGTGGGTATCTCTCACTCTCAAAACTCGGGGGCTGCCTTACATACACTTCTTCCTCGATCACCCCATTCAAGAAGGCACTCTTCACGTCCATTTGGTACAATTTGAACCCTTAGCAACTGCAAATGCTAGAAGGATCCGAATTGCCTCCAAACCGGGCAACAGGAGCAAATGTCTCCTCATAATCTATCCCCTCCTGCTGCGAAAACCCCTGAGCAAACAACCTCGCTTTGTTTCTCACAATCTCACCACTCTCATCCCTCTTGTTCTTGTACACCCACTTGGTTCCTATGGGATGGCAATTTGGAGGTGGTTCTACTAACTTCCACACCTGATTTCTCTCAAAGTTTCAAGCTCTTCATGCATGGCATTGACCCAATCGGAATCAGATAAAGCGTGTGTCCAACCTTTTTAGGCTCAAAAGACGCGACAAAAGCAGAATGAGCATAATGAGAGATGTTCTGTGACCTCGACCGTGTAGTGCGTTCATCCATGTTCCCGATGATCTTCGAAGGTGGATGATCCCTCTGTACCAGCCGGGGAGCTTCTCGCCTCGAGATTGCCTCCCCCTCAACATCAGCTTCCACTTGAACTCGATCTGGTAGCGCGACTCGACGAAGGTGTAGCAGAGGGGCCGTCGTCGAACGTCGTGGTAGTAGTGGAAGTAGAAGGTACACGATCTCCACACGGTGCCTGAAATTCCTCATCATCTTCATCATCAGGCTGTTCTTCCTCAAAGATGGGCTGTCCCAAGTCATCATCACCTGCACACTCAAAAGCAGAAGAGCTACACGGAATGGTCTCGTCGAAGGTGACTTCGCAAGTCTCCATGATTTGGTTAGTTTCAAGATTGAGCACACGATATGCTCGAGAATGATTAGCATAACCAAGAAAAATTCCATCCATCGAACGAGACTCAAACTTGTCCAAATTTCCTTTCTTCAAGATGAAACACTTGCAACCAAAAACCCGAAAGTGACTCACACGGGGGGAACGACCATGGAAAAGCTCATAGCAAGTTTTCTTCTTGAAAGCACGAAGGAAAATCCGATTCGAAACATAGCAAGCTGTGTTCACCGCTTCTGCCCAATACTTCCTAGGAGTCCTATGCTCATCTAGCATCGTCCTAGCCATCTCACAAAGTGTTCTATTCTTTCTCTCAACAACACCATTCTGACAAGCAACATATGGCGAAGAGTATTGATGTTCGAGACCAAGATCACGACAGAAGGCATCAAAACGAGTGTTCTTAAATTCCGTACCATTGTCGCTACGATAGCTCTCATGGCACCACCATTACTCTCGTTTTTCAACCTCAAAATCAGATCTCGAACAAAATCAAAAGTCTCATCCTTCGACGCCAGAAAGAACACCCAAGCATACCGAGAAAAGTCATCAACAACCACAAGAACATACCACTTCCCACCAACTGAACGAACTCGAGCGGGGCCAACCAAATCCATGTGCAAAAGCTCCCCTGGACGCTCAGTCATAAATCTGTCAAAGGTGGGTGAGAAGCAGCAACCATTTTTCCATGTCTACAGGTGCACAAACCAAATCTTTCTCGAACTTGAGCTTGGGCCAATCCTCGGATAAGGTCAAGAGCACTCAAGCGTGTGAGTAGATCAAAGCTCACATGACCCAATCTCCTATGCCACTTCCAAAGCTCAGAAGAAGTACCAGCGATCAAACACCGTGAAGGACCAAAAGATCGAGAAAATCAGCACGAAAATCTGTCCCTCAGGAATGATCATACACACAAGGTCACCTCGAGAATCAAGAATTTTCGAATCACCACGCTTAAAACGAACCTCATAACCCTCATCAAGAAGCTGAGAAACTGAGAGCAAATTGAAACCAAGATTCTGACAAGAGCAACCCGCTTCAACATGAAAGTATCGCTCACCTGAATAATACCCTCAGACAACACTCTACCTCTACCCTTATCCCCGAAAGTGATGTACTGCCTGGACACCACCGGGGTGAGACTGGAGAACCACTTACCATTACCTGTCATGTGTCTCGAGCAGCCAGAATCCATCAACCAAAAGTTCTCCAAGCCTCCCACCTGCACAATCAAAAGCGAGAACGAGAATGAGCGAATGACTCGACACTGGGGTTAGCACAAAACGAGTCAAACCAGTGTCGGGCCATCTGCTCAAAAGAGGAGTTAGCAAAATCGACTCTACCGCGTGAAACCCTCTCGTCTCTCACCATCGGACCTCTAGCACCACGCGGGGGAAAACGTGGCCTAGACTCTCTCCTAGCCTCAAAGCTACGGTCGAACCTCCCTGAACCAAACTGACCGCGAAACGGAGGCCGCCTAGCAAACTCACGAACAACTGGAACACCACGACTAGCAACCACAGGAACTGTACGCACAAAGGCGTCGCCTCTCGGCCAGGGTGAACGAGACACAGGCACACTACGAGAAGAGTAGTACCTGTCCCTGTTCCCCACCTCCTTCTCTCTTCTCACCTCCCTCTTCTTCCTCCAACAAAACTCCTCAAGGTGTCCATCCCTTCCACAATGCTCACAATGGAAGCGGACTGGCTTTGGCTTTGGGGTTTCTCTCGGCTGTGCCCTCTCTCTCGGCTGGTAAACCCCACTCCTCACAAAGGTCACTCTTCTCTGAAAGTTCTCTGACTTAGGTGGAAACTTGGGAGGATCTGGAGTGGTGTCAAGCTTGTTCAGCAGGTGGTTTGGTTTGGGTGTGAAGGTGTTCTTGAGAATGGCTTTTGGTGGGTTTGTGGGAATGTTTGCGGTGGAGCTCTCTGGATCTCTCTCTCTCTCACCACTACTCTCACCAACCTTCTCAGAACCAAGACCACAACCATCAGCTCTCTTGAAACTAGCAATCAACATCTTGAGCTGAGGCTCACGACCAGACAACCAACCCAAACACTGTCTCAGCTCATCATTCTCATCTTGCAATCGATTCACACACTGTTCTAGCTCAACATTCTTCAATGCAACAACATCACAAGCAGAACAGGAATTTGCAATAGGAGATTTAAGTTGTGCTTCAAGTGAACTAATCATGGTGTGTGATTCAAGCAACTGAGCATGCAAAGCAGGACAAGAAGTACAAGCACCTAGCAAAGATGACCTAGACTTCAACTCAGCAAGCTCAACCCTAGCACCCTCTAGTTCATCCAAGCAAGTCATGTGTTTCTCCTTAAGCACAACAAGATCAGCAATATGCACATCACAAAACGAGCATTCAACCTCATCAGACACAAGAGGAGCATCTTTCAATACAGCAATCTCAGACTCAAACGAAGCTGCTCTCTCCCTAGACTCGCAAAGCAAAGACTCAAACTCCATAGCCTTCTTTCCAGTCTCAGAAAGCAAGGTCTCAAGCTCAGCCACTCTATCCTTGGACTCTCCTAGCAAAGACCAAAACTCCCTCTCCTCCTTGTTGGTCTTCCTAAGCACATCATCGCGGTTATCGACCAACTGCTCTAAACTAGCAATCTCCTGACGCAAAGAGGTGGGATCTGTCAATACCTCATCCTCGGAGTCGGAGTCGGAGTCGTCCTTGCTCTTCACGGAGTCGTGCGCCATGGTGCAGTAGTCGACGGCGGTGAAGGAGATGCCGTTGAAGTTGCGGTTCAAGCTCTTCTTCTCCTTGCGGTGGCCGCGGTCCTCATCTTCACTACTTGAGCTTGACGACGTGTTGGTGGAGCTTGTGTCGATGTTGCTCGCATCAGCCACCATCGCTCGAGATCTATGCTTCTTGTGTCCACCGTGCTTGTTCTTGGATCTTCTCTCGTCCTTGTTCTTCTGCTTGGAGCGGTACTCGTCCTTGGGACGGTGCTTGTGGTCGTCTCGAGGGCGGTGCTTGCGGTTGTAGTCGTTCTTGATCTCCTCGGGGCACTCGGCGATGAAGTGGCCCATCTTCCCGCATCTGTAGCACGTACTCCTGGCACGCCTCGAACCCTTGTGGTTCTGGTACATCCGCTCGAACCTCCTCGTGAGCAACGCGAGATCCTCCTCGCTCAGCACCTCATACTCTTCATCTGGAAGGGACACAAGAGAAGACAAAGCAAAGTGTCTAGGAGTGTTAGCATGTCCATATCCAGAGCCACCGACTAGAGCCAGACTATGGGGATCAGTCGGACTCTTAGCCTTGGCAAGCAACTGTCTGTCCACCTCGGAAGACTTCAACTTCGAGAAAAGCTCATCAACAGAAAGAGTCTCATAGTTTGCCGACTCCATGATCGCCTCAACCTTGGCACCCCACACGGACCTATCAAGTGCTTGCAGGAGCTTGATAGCTCGGTCATGATCCGAGTATGGGAGCACGGTAATGTTGGCTTTCATGTTGTTGACAATCGAAGTGAAACGCTGAAACAAAGCATCAACCGACTCTCCAGGCAAATGAGCGAAATTCTCATATTCTCTCTTGTACATCGAGAAAAGCCTAGCCTTGACATGGCTATCACCACCGTGGGCTACATTGAGCTTCTACCAGATCTGGCAAGCTAGGTCCTCGCCCAAAACACGCTCAAACTCCTCGGCAGACAAAGCACGGAACAAGTAGTCAACAGCTCGGGCATTCGCCTCAAATCTATCCTTTGCATCTTGGGCATCTAAGTTGGTTGGATTGACATAGTTTTCATCTTTCGTCACATCCCACAGCAACTTTCCTTTGCCTCGCAAGAAAGCGCCCATACGCGCAACCCAGTTCGGGTAGTTCTTCCCATCGAAGTGCGGAGGCCCGGAACCCCGATCTTGGTACGCCATCTTTGGATCTTAGACTGGTTAGAGTCGCAAAGACCCGTAACCGGCTCTGATACCAATTGAAGGACCGAAACGGCGACCAGAGAGGGGGGGAGTGAATGGGAGCCGATAAAAAATCTTTCCAACCGATCCGGCTATTCTCCCAAAACAACTCCGAAACCTCCGAGAGCAATCTTGCTAAGATCACGTAGCCACTGTCAAGCTACTGACCCTAGGAACAAGAAACGAGCAGCGGAACTCGAACCAATCGAAACGAACACCAAAACGACTCGAAATGCAGCTCGATCTAACACACCCAGAGGGGGGCGGTTAAACCGGCCAGGGGGGCGGTTAAACCGCCCGGGCCTGGGTGGCTCGGGAAAAAGTCAAAACAAAAGTGGATCTCCCAAACCGCTTGAGCTCTTGAGAAGAGATTTTGGTCAGATGATCTAGACCTCCAGTGGAGTGTTTTCCCAAAGATCTCGGCCTCTAACTCAGTACAACTCCCGGAATCGCAGATCTCGCGAAGAACACCATGACCTCGAGTTCATCCCGAAAATCTCAAATCCAGAGCGATTCTTGGCGTTTGGGGGCAAAGGATCACCAGCAAAAGAGGCACAAGGCACTCATACGTGAATCAACGAAAGAAATCCGAGAGGAAAACGCCCTAGAACAAGAAGAACAAAAATCCCCCAAAAATAGCTCCGAAAATACCCACGAAAATAGAAAAAGGAAAGGGAGCTCGGGAAATCAAATCATGGCACAAAGATGAGCAGCACAAACTCAATCACATAACCATGAATTCACCTATACAAACTAGGAATGATTCGAAGTAGTTCTAGGTGGAGGGGATGAAGGGAAAACTAGTTCAAAGGAAAACCTAGAGAGATAACTAGAGAGATGGCAGCCACCAGCCCTGAAGGGGCCTATTAGTAGTCCAAATGGTGGTGCTCTAAAGACTAAACTACCCCTAAGTGATACATACCCCTCAGGGGCAAATTTGACATTTGATCTTCAGATATTTTCTGGCTCGGGCACCTTCCACTGCAAGCTAGCTTCCCTCCGACGCAAGCCTTGCAGTCACGCCGCGTGTCCTCCGGATCGAAGCTCCTCGACGCCGTTTTTGGGCCGGCCCAGGGGGAGGCGGTTAAACCGCCCCTGGGGTCGGTTTAACCGCCCCTGACAGCCACCACTGGCCCAGCAGCCCAAAACTCGCCTCGTCGAGTCCTCGGCCTTGGTTTTGAGGCCCAAACCAAGGGAAACCGTCCACCGATGATTTTGTGGCCCAATCACCAAACCCCGCGCGCAAACTTCGGTTGTTAGCCGCCACCTTGCGCCGGCTTCTCGTCTGCATACGAGCTTCGGTTGTGAGCCGCTACCTCGCACCGGAACCACGTCCCCTTGCTCGTTCTTGCCAGCATGTGAACCGCACTTGATCCACCGGCCATCGGGTCCCTCGAACCAAGCCTACTTGTCTCTCCGCTCCTCGGAGGCCGCCATGGCTAAGACCTTTCGCGCCTGTTCTTCACCTGCACCAATGCAACCAAGCCGCATTCTACACCTGCAATACTTGAGCCAAGGGAAACGTCAATCCACACCACGTTGTCAATCACTCATCACACCAGGAAGCGACCATCCACCGGTCCTCGGACACACTGGGTCCTCAGATCAGTCTCTGCGCACTGAACCCAAACTCCATTCTTCACATTGCTATCTTCATCAATCTTTGTGAGGCCTATCTTGGGATAGAGCCTCACTTCAATCTCTTTCTTCACCTCTTCTTGCTGAAGCCTTATCCTGGGACCGAGTGCCCGCGAGTAGTCGGAGGCGCCGGGCTCCAGCTCCGTGAGGGTCGAACCCAGGAGTACTTTGACATTCCTTTTCCTACTTCTAACAAAGGGTGGCAGTCCGAGTGGTTTTACATAGGAAACCACTCGCCTGCCATCTCTCCTGAAATTGATACCCGTCCTGTCCCCTCCAAGTCCTGGATTTCTCTTCCCAAAGACAGCGAGATGGACGAGGTTCGGGAGTTGCTGGGCTTCATAGCCAAGCTGAAGGACAGAGGGTTGACTGCCGTAGGAGTGACAGCCAACTTCGTGCTGCGCCGGATCCAGCCCCTCAAGCAGCGGGCTCATCCGGCGTATGAGTACTACGCGGAGGGGGACAACACGCGTGAAGCCCCCGAGCGTGTTGATAAGGGCCAAGCTGCAGCTCGGCTTGGCAAATTTTTTGCGACAGGGACTTCCCTGAAGACTTCTGATGGTCCTCCGGCGTACAACTTGTCGAATCCACGCCCTGAGGTACTGAATCAATTTGTTGCTATTTTATGTTTTCAATTCCACCCATTGGGTGTAATCTCAGTAAAGAACTGAACCCAACATCTGCAGGGTGGAGCTGCTTTTGTTTCGATCCCCCCCTCTACCTGAAATGCCGAAGGGAGTGGACCAGCCGGCGCCACGCAGAGCCGGTGCTGCTGAAGAAGCACTCGGAGAAGGCGAGAGTGACTTGCATGACTCGGATATCAGTCTGTCATCCTCACCCTCTCCGGACGTGTTGTCGCCGAGTGGTGGCAAGGCTGCCGTCGTCCCGAAGAAGCGGAAGATTTCTGTTTCAACGGGGATCGTGATTGGGGATGCGCCGAGCCGTCGCCAACTCATCCTCACCGAGTCATCTGACTCGGATGATGACGAAGATGGTGCTGCTGGGTCATCAATCCCGCCCCCAATTATCAGCTCAGAGCAGTCGCCCCTTGCCATAGTACCTTTGCGTACTGCAAGTCCGAGGGACCTTCCTTCCCCCACTCGGAGAGGAAAGCGCCAGAGAGTGCGCGTATCTAGTCGGTAAGAAATATTTTCAACCTTTGATTGACTTTTATGTTTTCCTGTGATTGCTCCTTATTTGATTTGTCCTGCAGCACGCCGTCTGAGATCCCCTTTGCGGGTTCTGCGCCGCAGCCAGTCGGCGAGACAGAGATCCCGACAATCCAAGTGCCAGAAGTATCCTCCCACTCGGCTGATCCTCCTAGCGATCAGCTTGTGGAGCCGCCACCAGAGTCACCGCGAGCACCAACCCCAGCTCCGCCGAGTCCTGCTCCAGCGTCACCGACCGTGCTGCCAGCTCCCCTGGATAGCCCCCAGCCTGCTCCTGTGATTGAGCAGACTGCGGCGATGGAGGGGCCCCAGACTGCAGAGGTTGGAGTTGCTCCTGCAGCGGTCGTGGCTCCGGGTGGTTTGCTGCTATGACTCCTCTAGCGGAGTTCAGGTCGCTCCATCGTCGTATGGGACAGATAGCGGAGGTATTCCTGAGCCACCTTTCTTGTTTAGGTAGAGTACCGAGTGGTACACTTGCTTGTTGTTTCATCTGATTGTCTTTTGCAGGAAATAGCTGCTGATGCCGAGGCCAAAACCTCGGAGATTCAAGAGCTTGCTTCTGCTGCCGCTAAGGCCGACTCCTTGGTGGCCCGAGTGGCTGAGCTCGAAGCCGCTGCGTCCCAACACCAGGCCGAGTTGGAGGAAGCCTGGCGCACCAACCGCGATCTTCGCGGAGAGGTGGATCAGGCTAAGCTCAACGAAGCCCAGTCCGCACAAGAGCTTAGAGGTATGCTATTCATTTTTTATGTCAGACGTGAATATACTGTCCAGATCTGACTTTCTGTAGATTACCGGTTCTGAATTATGGCCCAATTTGTAGAGCTTACTGCCAGGGTGACTCGTCTGGAAGGCGAGGCGGAGGCGCTGCGCACTGGAAGATGCTGTTCGATTGGTGGCGGAGGAGATCGAGCCGGAGGCATCATCGTCGACAGCTTCTATCCTCGACCGCACTCGGGCGCTTCCACGCTTCTTTCGGTGCCAGCTTCGCTCCATCAGCCAGGCCAGTTGCGGACATGTCCTGGCGGTCCTGAAGTCTCTGTTCCCAACATCAGATCTGGAGCCACTCGGCAGCGGGTATGCTGCTGGCACCTCTGAAGATGATGTGAGCAGACTGCTGCTTGAAGTGGAGCCGATTGCCAATGTCCTGTCTAAGGACGTTGTCGATGACTCTGATGATGCGGCCCCTTCTGGTGGTGGTGACCCTGCAGTTTAAATTTAATAGAATCTCTGTAGTATGTGACGGCTGTGACACCCCTTGTCACTTTTGAAAAATTTAGCATGCACATCTACTCTTTGTATAAAGTTCATGGTGCTCATTATGATTTTGAACTGAGTATCAAGTTTGAATGGACTCCCAAAAGTCAAATTTCGTTTTTAAACTTCTTTGAATTCAAATTGGTTAAGTTAGAACCTTTTCCTTTTAACCCTTTTTGGGGGCTTGTTTAAAATTAAAAATGTTTAAACAAGTGGCTTTTGGCCAATTTGAAAATTCATTAGTGAACTATCTACTCTTAGCTAGAAGTTTTGGTTTGGGGCAAAAACATCTTTTGCTTGCTCAAACTCTTGGTCAAATAGTGGTCAAACTGCTGATTTCAGCACTTCTGAAATTTGGCTAAGTCCAATTTCTGACAGCAGCTTTTAGCCAACTTTAGAGCTCTATATCTTTTATTTTTCAATCTATCCAAACCAAATCAAGTTCATGGTTTGAAAGCTGGTAGTTTGAACTCTTCAAAAATCATGAACAACTCCAGGATCTCAAACTCTAGCTATTTCTTTTTCATGCTCAAAGTCAGCTAAATTCAATTCAGTTCTGGGACTTAGAAAATTTTCTGAGTTCAAGTTTTTGGCCGATGTTTGATCGAGTTTATCTCCCAAACCAAATCTTTTTGAACCTGGTGGCTTTAACAAAAGTTGTTTCCCTTGGTGTCCTCTACAACTTTTGTATTGGAGTTTTGGAAAGTTTATACACAAAATCTCGAGTTTTGAATCAAAATTTGGAGATGGTTTCGCGGTTACTGTAGCTACTGAATCGACTTCGTCGATTCAGTAAAGCGCAGGGGCGAGCTGGCCGTCGGTGGCCGCTTGTGCCACGCGCCGCGCCTCACGGTCCTTGGACGCGTGCCGTCGCTCCGCCTCGCCAGGTTACGCCCAAGCATGCGCTTTGCTCCGCTGTCGAACCATGGAACGCCACCATCGCCGGCCACCCGTCGACATTTCCCCGCGACTGCCAGAGCGGTCGGAGCTGTCACTCGGTGAATTCACCGCGGTTAACCCATGCTTATCCAATTCACCGCGTCAGTAACTCTCTCACATCGCTCTCGTCGTCCTCGTCCACTCCGCCAGCCTTGCCACCCTCTCCAGAGCCGTCGCGGCCAGTTTTCCGGCCGCCATTGCCACCACCCCACCTCGCCGTGGAACTTAGCCTTCCCATCCTCCT
>WEIB01000710.1:0-33922 GCA_015476505.1 Urochloa ruziziensis
GTGGCAGCGCTAGCTGGGCTGGGCTGGCGCTGCGCTGGCCAGGGGGGAAAGATGGGAAGGGAAAAAGAAGAGGGGGGTTTTCTGCACTTTGGAGAAAAAGGGAAAAAGAAAAAGAAGAAACAACCAAACAACCCAGACAAAAATGAATGCACCAGCATGAATGCAACAGAGATGTTCCTAAGCCTTATATTTGATTTTATTTTCTCAAAAAGTTTTATTTTCCCTATATTAATCATGGCACTTTAATAATAATTGCATTTTAATTACTAATTCAGAAAGGGAAATTTTAGGGTGTTACACTAAAGATGCAGACGAAGTGTGTGAGCGGGTGCGTGAGTGAGTATGAACGTGTCCCCGTTCCGGGGATGCCTTCTCCTTTTATAGGTCAAGGAGGGGTAGTTACAAAGGATGATGTACAGTAAGTTCTATAGTAGTTGCGTACGGCGAGGCACGGCGCCGGTCATGGCCATCGTCATTGCACATCTTCTCAACTGTGCGATATGGCCTGGCGTACGTTGCTCCAGTAGACGGCGTGGCGACCCTTGTCGATGACATATGCAGCCTGTTCTCCTATTTTGAGGGTTGGCGTCGTCCTTGGTCACGGGCCGGACGTTTCTTTGAGGGTTCCCCATATCTGTTTGAGGGCCTCCCGTACCGGAGTTAGCAGCACAGGAGAACATAGGAATGTCGGCCTGTCCGCACAATGCTGCGCACGTCTGTATAGTGCCGAGGATGGCCGCACAGTGATGGGAGTTGGCGGAGATGACCGGGGATGGCGAGAGATTTGCCTTGGACTTCCGCATCCCGCCGCAGTATAGGGGCATTAAATGCTTTTGTCCGCGGGGTCGGTGGGCATGCTCACGGTCCTCATGGTCGAGGGGTAGCCTCGAGCGAAGGCGGAGATGTCTCGTCGAGGGGTCCCTCTGGCCTCGACCGGAAAAGGCCTCGATCGAGGCGGAGTTTCTGTTCCCTCGAGGGGAAGCTGGTACCCTCGAGCAAGGCGGAGACGGCACCAGCGCCCGAGCGTGTCTCACGCTTGACCTTTGATTGGGTTATTCATTTGCGCCGGTTTCAGGGCGACTTCCCTACGATATTAGGGACCCCTTTTTGGTTGATACAAGCACATACTTAAATGATATTTCGTGTTTTTTGATTGGCTTATATATCACTTAACAGCGTAAGCGTGCCACTATTCCACGCGAGTCGCACAAGCTCAAGAGCTAATGCGCGCTTCGAATTGGCACGGCTCCGCCTTTTGGTCCTTTCGCTGCGTTGGGGGCAAAAACGTCATTGCTCCGTCGCTCAGAAAGTTTGTGACACAAACACGAGACCTCCCCTTCCTCATTCGCAGAGAGAGAGAGAGAGAGCTCAGAACGCGAGCTCGCTGGCATCCCCATCCATGGCGATGCCTCCGCGCCCCTCCCCCTTCCACCTCGCCGCCATCTCTCTCGTCCTCCTTGCTGTCCTCCCCCACGCCGCCGCCTTGGAGGCCCCCACCTCCACCAGCCTCCCGGCACGCGCCTCCGCCCTCCCCATGGGGTCTCCCGGGCACGCGCCGTCACCCGCCACGGGACGCCTCTTCACCGGCTCGCCCGTCGCGCAGAGCCACGAGGACAAGGAGGACGCCGCCGCCCCGTCGCTGCCGTCCGCTCCTCCAACCACGCGTCTGGACCTCCTCGCCAGCGCTCACGCCGCCGCCCGCGCTCGCGCCCGCGTCATGCGCTACGGCGCCACCGTCGCCGACCTGCGCTCCGTGTGCCGAGCCCCGCGCTGCTTCGCCGACCCCGTCCACCGCCTCCTCTTGGCGCTCTACGGCCCGCACATCCGCGTCGGCTCGGACGACGACGACGACCTCTACGGCTACGGCGTGGCGCGCACCATCTAGGGGACGCGGCCCATCCTGCCGCCGTCCGCCTGGAGCGCCTACATGTACTCTGGCGGCGACGTCTGCCACGTCGAGCTCGGATACATGGAGTACGGCGCGTTCTACGCCGCCGCCTGCCCTGCCTGGACTTGTGAGGCCTATTTCATCCTCTCACCCGATGAGGCGCTCGCGTCGGTCCTCCGCGCCATCGCGACACCGTGCGGCGGCGGCGAAACCAGCAGCGCCGCCACCGCCGGGCCGCTGCGCAACGCCGCGCCGCCACCTCTGCTGGCCACCGCCGCCGCCGCCTTCTTCCCGCCTCCCTTGGCCACCGCGGTGGCGCGGTGGCGCTTTCCTCCCTGGCGCCGCTCGCCCTCGCCGCCGACCTCCCGGACGAGTACACAAAGCTCAACCACACCACCTGCGGCGTGTACGCCAACGACAACGCCACCGGTGCGGCGGACCGCGCGCAGGCCGGTGCCCGGCCTGCGTGTGGTGTGCCCGCGCCCGCTCTGCATCGACGCAACTGACCTCGAGGACGAGGAGCGCCGCGGCGACCCGCTGCGCGTGTACTGCGCCGTGCACTCCCTCGAGGGCGCCGCGTCGCCGTCCGTCTTCTTCCCCTGGAGGAACACCTGGCGCGCCCACCTGCCCGTCGCCGACCCAGGCGCCGCCGCGGCCTCCGGCGACCGCCTCTGCTACGTCGAGCTCGCGCACATGGGCTACTACATCCGCTGCCCCGACGACGGCGGCCACGCGCACCGTGTCCTGCACGAAGTTCCCCGACGAGGAGGTGGCGGCGGCCGTGTGGGAGCACCGCAGCTTGACGTACCGCGATACCGTCCGCCCCAAGTGCGAGATGTACAAGTACGGCGCCGCCGGGGAGCAGTTCTGGGGATACGACTACCGCGCCGATCTCTGATCGTCTCTTTGTTGGTAGGCTAGTTTCGTAGACGATCGTTTAGTACTGTCAATCAGTTTATTAGTTGCCGATATATTCCAAGGATTTTCGTGATGTACTTGGCATGGCTATGAACAATGGTTGGCTTTATCAATCCGTTTTACCTGTATATTTCACTGCTTTCTCTTTATGCATTTCTCTCTTCGTGGATCATAAATGCCTTTACATTCTAGTTTTCCAGAGTTTCAATGCAGCAATATTGCACATCCTTTAACACTGTCATGTTATCCACCATTTCTGTCTCATGTGAATTCCCAGAATTAGTTTTCATGTTTTCCAAATCATGGTGAAGATTGGTTCAAATGTGTACGTTCGTATCGTCAAATGTGGAATGTCCATCACCTAGGTTAAAGTTGTAGTATACTATGGTTCCTACTGTTAATGAACAACATAATTTCCTGTCAAACATATCAGAAACAACAAGTGTTTAAATCCATAGTTGGAAACTGAAATTGTTGGATGAACTTTTAACAAATCTCTGGAAGCAATTTTGCAATCGATAGTATGTTTTCTGTTCCAAGATGAACGGCATAATTTCCCATCAAATATAACAGAAAGAACAGTTGTTCAAATCCCCAGTTGGAAGCTGAAAACATTGGGCGGACTTTTAACAAAACTTAGGAAGCAACTTTGCAATCAAATCCATGTTTTCGTTTTCTCAAAATGACATGGACATGTTGGCATGAACATTC
The DNA here is from genome assembly GCA_015476505.1 of Urochloa ruziziensis. Taxonomy (NCBI): domain Eukaryota; kingdom Viridiplantae; phylum Streptophyta; class Magnoliopsida; order Poales; family Poaceae; genus Urochloa; species Urochloa ruziziensis. The sequence continues at coordinate 3,518 of WEIB01000710.1, forward strand.
AAAAGACCTATTCTTATATTTGGCAATTTGCAAGTTGATTTCAGTCAGTTAGAAGGTTTTCTGTTCCAGTCCGTTAGTAGGTTTTCTGTTCCAAGATTAACCAGTTTTTACTTCGTGTCGGACGATATCACCATTTCCCATGGGCCTGATGGTAAATAGAAAGGTGATTTGTACATTTGTACATTTTCCATGGACCTACTGCTTAAATCTTCAAACAATACTCACTAATGACTGAAGTCTGAACTGCATTATGTAGAAGCATGCATTAGCAAAGATCCGCAGAAAATAGAAAACATTACGCTTTCCAATCCCATTCAGCATGAATTGTGCTCCACACATAAGCCTCCTCATGAAACACACAAGGGCATGCCAGCACATTTTTCACTTTCATAATTGTTCTTTGAGAACTGAGCATTCATTCAAACTTTCGAAGAACGCACAGACACAATCAGACACACTCTGCATAAGCAGCCAACGAGGTAAAAAGATCTTATACTCCATGGAAAGGAAAATCTAGTGGAACCAGCTACAGCTACCAGTTTACTGCCAATCTCTCTGATGAACACTGACATCAGATCATAGGAGCACTGATACAAAACTTTAGCTGACTCATTAGGCTACCCAGTTAAGCACTGATCTCTAACATCATCAACTACCAAACTAAGATTCAGGATGTAGGACTGAAAAGGTAAACCCCATCTTGGGACAAATGCAAAGTACTACATCCATACCTGAAGTCTGGACTGCATTGTGGAAGCAAAGCAAGCAAAAATTCACAGGAAACAGAGCATAATACTTCAAATGTCATCTAGAATGAATAGTGATTTGTGATCCACACATAATCCTCATCAAGCACTCATACTGATGCCGACACATTTCCACTTTGCTTGTTTGAGAACTGAGCATTCATCCAAACCTTGGGAGAACATAAACAAGCGAAATAAAATGTTGTACAGAAATATATAGTCTAAAGGTAGAAATAAAGTGTCACTGCAAGCAACCAACTATTATTAGCAAGCAAAGGTAGAATATTTCACAGGTGTAAGTAAGCTAAGTCATGATTCCCAAACGAAGTAGTTGAACATTTGCAAGCATAACAATCACTAGACCACAATCCATCCGCCATCGGACTCCTCACAGAGTAGAAGTTCCTCAGCATGACGTGCAACGAACAGTGCCGTCAGCGCAGCCTTTGCGTCGTCAGAAAGATCATCAGCGATTTGCACCTTGATTCCCACTGCATTCTTGGAGGACGTCCAACTCGATATAGCTCTCTCTGCATCGGCTGGTGATTTCACAATGAGAACATCGCCAGAGCCGATCAGATGTGCCTCTGCTAGCCATTCTGCACTTGACTTCCACTTAAGTGCCTTTCCAGTGCCTGACAGGGCTTTGCCAAGGTAAGCGGCGCTAGTTCTTGTCTTCTTCATCCGAGGAGGAATATATGCTTCAGCATATGACTGAACAGCCTGTTCCAGGCCATGATCAGAGAATCTGGGTGATCTTTAATGTACTTAGCGAGCTGCTTCAAGCTTTTCTTGAGCCTCCTGACCATCTTCTTCTTCATACTTATGGCAGTGCTGGACTGAGTAGGGAGAGAAGGTGGGATCCAGGCACACACATCTGATGCTGAATAAGAAACTGTACTGTCATCTGGAAAGAAATTGCCAGACCCCACTACAATGCCCTGCATCAAATCCACAGAAACCAGCAACTGGCCACAAAACAGATAGATTACACTTGCTTGGAGAGGATCTGCAAGTCCAAAAGTGACGTTGCAGTTGTGCCTGAATAACACAGTCCAAATGTCAATCGTAATGTTGTAAACCGACACCCACAAGCAAGCCTGCCCTTGCTGCCCATCTTCCAAGCGCCAAGCTTGGACCGTCGGCGATTCTGAATCAGACAGGCCGTCCAACCTGAAGAGGAAAATCTTTTCACCACACGGCATGATACACAGAGATTGTGCTTCTTCCGCAACTGAGCTTGAGCCGGTCTCGGCGCTGCTGATAGTGAGAGGTGGAATGCGGGCGAATTTAGCTGGTGCACCCTCGGTGAAAGGATCGACGAGCAGCACGCCAACCTTGCGGTCAACGAACACCAACACCTGCCCATGGGGTACCACCACATCTGGTTTGATTGCTGCAGCGTCACGCACCTGACCTTCCTCCAACAGAGATGCTGATATTGTACGGAAGCTCCAATCCTTGGATTGGCTGTCAAATGCAAGCAGACGGGGCAGCTGCTGCTGCGCCGTCTCCATGGCGTGGAGGTGGAGCTGCGCGACGACGAAGTCGCGGCCGCCGCCTCCGCCTCCGCCACGCGCTGCCCCCCCGGTGATGAGACCAATCCGCTCGCCCGAGGGGCAGAGCGGCAGCAGAGAGTCCGGGACGTTCGGTAGGAGCTCGATCGAATTGTCCCGCGCGTCGAACACGAGCAGATCTTTCGCCGTGGGGACACCACCCCTGGTGACGACCACGAGCATCAATCCCCCGCTGTCACAGCTGTGGATCATGGCGGACGAACGGATCCGGGACGGCCCGTCGGGGAGGATGGCGCGGTTGATGGCGAGGAGGGAGGCGGACGGAGGCGGCTGGAGGACAAGCAGCGCCTGGTCACCGCCGGTGAGCACGTCGGCGCCCACGAACTCCACTTTCCTACGAAGAACTACCCATTTTGGAACCTCGTCGCCCGAGCGGCGCCGGCCCGACGACGAGCCCGGCCCCTCGCCACCGGCGGCGGCGGCGGCGGCGGCGACCGACATGGCTTGGTGGGGAGGACTGGAGCGGGTGGGTTTTGGACGTGGTTTACGGGGGTGAGGCGGAGGGAGGGTGGTGGTGGTTCGGAGTTCGGACTTGGGAAGAAGAATGTAGAAGAGGAGTCCTTTGGCAATCGAGCGAGATTGGGCTTTCCCGAAGACGACAAAACCAGACAGACAGAGTTCGCATGCACAGGCGCGGACGGAGGGGAGGGGTACAAGCGTCATTTGTCTTGTATGTACTGGCACAACAAACCTTCTGATCATCTGACCGTGATCAACTTATTTTTCAATCCGTCACCCATTTTTCGGTCACTTCCCAAAAAGCCGAAATTTCTCTAAATTCAAATTTATTCGGTCAAAGTTTCTTGAATTTAGAGACTTTAAATATTTAAACGGTTATATAAATTTGTACACAATTGGTATAAAGGCTTCATTTGTAAGCCAATTTTGATGAGTCCTGGTGACCCAGCTTCGAATCAGCTGCACTACCGTGAGCCAACAAGCACTCGTGCCCGCCATAGACACCACCGTCGTTGGTGAGGCCGCCTGCTCACCTCCCCAGCTGGGCACCAACTAGAGTCGCAGGACGACCAATTCGCTTGCGGAATGTCGGAAAGTGCCCAATGAGCTAGATCCGCCGACTGTAACCTAGTCGGTCACTGTCGCCGTCATGGAAGGAAACACCAAGCAGGGTGCCACCAACGAATGTCCGCCATGGAGCGGGCCAAACCGCTCACAAGGGGAGTAGAAATTGGCAAGGCCATAGCTAGATCTGCCGCCCACTGGACGGTCGTCGTGAACCGCCTAGCAGGGAATATATACCTGACGGATACAGTGCCTAGGAAGGATGACTTGAGCAAAGATAAACCGCCCGATTGTCGTGCCACAGCTCCCCCAGCCACCTCAGTTGGCGTCGAGCCGCCAAGGCTAGATCCAGCATGGGGCACGACCGATCCAGGCATCGGGCCACTAGATCGGATCGAGTAGCATACATTAGTTCCTCTTGCCTAGATAATTTTCTAATTTTTTAGAAACTGGAAATAATCCGACCTTCGCCACTCACAATGAGCGCTTACAGCCATAGTAACATTACAAACAGCTCCTTAGCTGCCCAGAAAGGTTGTACTCAACCTGAAAACCTTAACATTTAAACTTAACTCAACTCTAGCAAGCTAACAGTTTAATAACACTACGTGGAACCCAAACTACGTGGAACCCAAACTACGCTGAGTGTCTCAAACACTCGGCAAACCATTTGCCAAGTGTAACACTCGGCAACTGCTGACTCGGCGAAGGGCCCTTTTCGAGTGTCCTTTGACGGGCACTCGGCAATGGTTTGCCGTGTGTCTCAGGTGACACTCGGCAAAGATTTTTTGAAAAAATAAAAAAAATCTGCCGGCCAGTTCGCCGCCGCCGGCTGGCCACCGCCGTGCCACGCCGGCCAACTCGCGCCGACCTCCGTGCCGCGTTGGCCTCCGTGCACCGCCGTGCCTCCATGGCCGCACTGGCCTCTGCGCACTACCGGCCCCCGCGCGCCGCTGTGCCACGTCGGCGGCCCCGCGTCGACCTCTGCGCGCCGCCGCGCCTCCATGGACGCGCCGGCCTCCGGGCGCCAGCCTCCGCGCATCGGCCTCTACGTGCCGGCCTCCCCGACCGGCCGTGCCGAGGCTAGCCCACCGACGGCGGTGAGGGAGAGAGGAAATGGAGACAATGATGGTGAGAGGGAAGGAGAGAGAGGATAAGACAGAGAGAGAAGAGATGGGTGGGAGAGAGAAATCCGCGTGAGGGATAGTGGACCAATAGGATTCAAGCATTTCAATGACGCGGATTGATGATGTGGACGAGTGTATTTCTTTAGCTGCCTTCCAATGCAGTTTAACATAGCCAAATGAGCTCAAATGAAAAAGTTGTAAACTATAAAGTTTTATATCTTTTCGAGGTCTACAACTTTGATTTAGAACTTATTTACATTCGAAGTCATTTGAAATTTTTAAAATTTTAAAATGTAAAATTGGATTGCTTATAATGTTTTTTTGAAGTACTAAACAATCTTAAATACAAAACTTTTAAACTACAAAGTTTTATATTTCTTTTAGATGTATAACTTCGATGTAGAACTTATTTACATCCAAGATCATTTGAAAGTTTTAAAATTTATAATTTCAAATTAGATAACTTATGATAAATTTTTAGAATATTAAATACAAAACTTGTAAACTACAAAGTTTTATATTTCATCGAGGTGTACGACTTTGGTTTAAAGTGTTTTTCCATATGAGGTCATATAAAAGAGTTTTTATTCAAAAAATACATTTACTAACTCCCTCACATAGAATAAAACATATACTTCTTACGGGATGTTCCATTTTTGTTAACATCATTGTGAAAAAATGTGTAAAATGTTCCTAATGCTTTATCATAGCCTCCACATGTGATACCGTCATATCATGCCAAATTTCATAATTTTTAAACTTCATTTGATTTTTAAAATTTGAAAAACTGTCATCTTTATCGAGTGCTAAAAACAACACTCGAGTGCTAAAAAGACACTCGGCAAACACCCATCTTTGTCGTGTGTTTTTAGTTTACCGAGTGTCTTTTTTTTTACACTCGGCAAAGGAGCTCTTTGCCAAGTGTCCGAAAATACAACTTTGGGTTTTCTCGTAGTGAAACCTGGTATTTACGATGTTACATTATATTTTTCACATTTGTTTTTGCGTAAGACAGCAAATGGTGTCTCATATCTGATTCATACCAAGGAGACCAAGTGGTACAAAAGGACAACTTGACACAAGATGACAAAACGAAATTAAAATTAAAGCAAAGAGCTCTCTGGTCGTCTTCTTCCTTTGAATGTTCGTCAACCGACAGGACTTAAAAAATACACTGAAACAACAGTAAGGGAAAGGAGCACATGCAAACGCCAACGCCAAAGGCTTTGAAGACCGCATAAACCACTCGCTGCTTACAACAAGATATTACAACCGCTGGAAGAACATCGGCTGGGAAACAGCCAAGGCAACGTAGGCTTGCAAACCTTCACCACCATAGCTGAGGGTTGGAGAAACCGGATCATGTACCAGAACAAACCGAAAGAAGAGGTCGTCGTCGCCACAACAAATGATAGCCATCTGCATCTCCTAATAGACATGAAACTGCAAAGATCTAGAGGGAACCCACAGATCCTGCAGAACCTACTCTCACTAGCCCTTCGTCGGCGCCGGATCAGACGTCGTCAAGGTAGGGGAAGGCCGGATAGACGTTATTCCATAGTGGTACCGTCGCCGTCACCTTCGTCGATGCCGCCTGAGACCAAACCCTAAATGAAATGGACAAAAACTAGCCTACAAAGAGGATGGATCCCCCTTCTCCGCCTACCGGCGAGGCCGCCGGGTGGACGGATGAGAGGGAGGCGACGACGGTCGTGCGGGAGGAGTCCGTGAAGTTGAGTATTTTCACAATTTATTCGGTATTTATTCTTGTCTATAAATTTAATCAAACTTATAGGATTATTTGACTTAAGACAAATTTAGAAAATATAAAATTTTGAAAGATAAGATCAAATCACTTTTGCGCGGGAACTAATTTATATTTTCTTGTTCATTGGAAACGTTACATGTAATTAATCTGTCCCAAGTATATATATATTTTTTGAGAATTCGAGTATATATTTCTCACCATTGAAAGGGAACACAAGCACATGCGTTGTTCATTTGCCACGAAAATATCAGTCACTGTTTCGCCATCCATTCACCTTTTTTTTGTTGCCACGGTGGCGCTTCAACTTGGTAGCTACGAAACCCGGTCTGCAAGACGACAAGCCAGGCAGAATTCGAATGCACAGGCAGCAGCTGGAGGGCAGCAGTGTCATTTCCGGTCTCTGTACTGGCACAACAACCTTCTGATCATCTGACCCTTCTTTTCCGTTCCAATCCACATCCACACGCACCAAGCCAGCCATGGCGACCGCGCCGTGCGCTCCTCCCACCTCGCCCTCATCTGCCTCGTCTTTCTCCACCTCCTCGCCGGCGCCACCACCGGCAAGAGCCTCCCTGTCCACATCGGCACGAACACCACCACCTCCCCGTCCACCCCGACCAGAGCATCCCCATTGATCCCCACAGCGCCGCCTCGACGTCCCTGTTTTCATCGAGCGCGAGGGCACCGCCACCGCACCCGCGACCACGGCGAGCAGATTCAGGTGGAAGTCTCCGTGCCGCGGTGCGCCGGTGCCTCCGCCGACCACGCGCCCGCGCCCATGCCCGCCGTCGACGACACCCTCGATCGCGCCAAGCCCTTCGCTGGCCTGCGCAACGTGTGCCCGCACCCGCTCTTCGACGCCGGCTCCGACAACCGTGCGCGCTCAACGGCGTACGGCCGCTGCCGCGGGTGCCCCGACGACCCCTTCCAAGGCTACTGCTCCGTGCACACCCTGGTGGCGGAGATCCTGCCGGAGGGGAAGGCCTGGCGCATCATGCCGTCCATCTGCCCGTCGCCGACCCCGCCTCCATCGTGGCCGGCGGCGGCGACGTCTGCTACGTCGAGCTGGAGCACATGAGCTACAGGGAGGGGTACTTCATCCGCTACACCATCCGTGACTGCCGCCACGTGCCGGTCCTCTGCTGCACGGAGTTCCCGCACGACGCCATCGCCGCAGGCTCACCTACCGCGACACCGTTGGGCGGCACACCAATGGCACGGCGAGGCCGGGGCTTCAGGGCCTGGACTACCACGACGAACTCTGATTGCCGCCGCCATCTTCAGAATTCTCTTTGCTTGGTACTTGGTAGTACTTGGCATGTGTCCCAAGATCGGTTTACCTTTTCAGTTCTACATCCTGAATCTCAACTTGGTAGATGGGCAGTATTAGAGATTGGGGATTAATTCCGTAGCTTAATCATTTGGCTAGAGTAGTATCGATGCTCCTACTATCTCAAGTCAATGTTTTTTGGAGAGGTGTAGTGGTAGAATGGCAGTACTAGATGTTCTTTGTTTTCCTTTTGATGGAGTATTTCTTCATCTGCTTAAGCATAGTATGTTTATGTTCTCCCATGGTTTGGACGAATGCTCAGTTCTCGGAAAAACTAGCAAAGTGGAAATGTGTCGGTATCAGTACGTGTGTTTGATGAGGGTTATGTGTGGAGCACAATTGATGCTGAATGCCTGAATGACATTTGAAGTATTATGCTCTGTTTCCTGTGAATTTTTGCCTGCTTTGCTTCTACAATGCAGTCCAGACTTCAGATTTGGATGTAGTACTTGGCATTTGTCCCAAGTTGAGTTTATCTTGTCAGTCCTACATGCTGAATCTTAATTCAGTATCTTATGTTAGAGATTACGGTTTAACTGGGAAGCCTAATGATAATGAGCCAGCTACAGTTTTGTATAAGTGTTCCACTGATCTGAGATCAGTGTTCATTGGGAGGGATTGGCAGTAAACTGGTAGTTGCAGACTGCAGCAGGTTCCACTAGCAGATTTTCCTTTCCTTGGAGTATAAGATCTTTTTATCTCCTTGGCTGCTTAAGCAGAGTGTGTCTGTGCCCTGTGCGTTCTTCTAAAGTTTGAATGAATGCTCAGTTCTCAAAGAACAATTATGAAAGTGAAAAATGTGCTGGCCTACCCTTGTGTGTTTCATGAGGAGGCTTATGTGTGGAGCACAATTCATGCTGAATGGGATTGGAAAGAGTAATGTTTTCTATTTTCTGCGGATCTTTGCTAATGCATGCTTCTACATAATGCAGTTCAGACTTCAGTCATTAGTGAGTATTGTTTGAAGATTTAAGCAGTAGGTCCATGGAAAATGTACAAATGTACAAATCGCCTTTTTATTTACCATCAGGCGCCCATGGGAAATGGTGATATCGTCCGACACGAAGTAAAAACTGGTTAATCTTGGAACAGAAAACAGAAAACCTTCTAACGGACTGAAATCAACTTGCAAATTGCCAGATATAAGAATAGGTCTTTTGACTGCTCATGCCAACATCTCCATGTCATTTTGAGAAAACGATAACATGCATTTCATTGCAAAGTTGCTTCCTAAGTTTTGTTAAAAGTCCGCCCAATGTTTTCAGCTTCCAACTGGGGATTTGAACAACTGTTCTTTCTGTTATATTTGATGGGAAATTATGCCGTTCATTTAAAAGTTGGAAGTAGATTATACTATGATCTTAGGTCCCGTTTGGATCCACCAACTAAACTTTAGCTAGCTAAATTTAGGTGCTAAACTTCTCCTAGCTAATGGAAAAAGGCCATTGTTCTTTAGCCGGTTGAGAGTAGCTAAACCTAGCTAAAACTGTTTAAAGACCGGCCCTTAATGGTTTGACGAAATTACGCCCACTACCACTGCAATCTTCATCTTCTCTTGCACCCGGGAGAGTATTATAGTCAATAAACTAGCATTTAGCTAGGGGATCCAAACATCACAGCTAAAGTTTACGTTGGCTAAAGTTTAGCTAGCTAAAAGGAGTCATTACATTTTAGCTAGCTAAATTTTAGTTGGGGTGAATCCATGCTAGCCAGCACAAGGACACACCACAAATGAAAGGTAGAGAGTAGAGGGTATTCCTAATGGATAATTCTTGTAGTGAGGAGGTTAGAACAATATGTTTATCACTTTTTGGGCACCGTCTTATTCCTGCAATCACAGGCGACTCCGGCTATTAGGTCTATCACTTATCTGAACGTGCGGGATTGGACCGAACTATCAAGTGCTGTCACTACCCGTCGACTACCCCTACTAAGCCGTGGGATAAGATGTGCAAACGTCCCGCAACCAGTAGTTAGGCACCATGCCTACTCAACTAGTTACTACTGTGATCCTACTACTATTGAGATCCCGTAGTATTACCACAGTACCCATTCTAAGACGAAACGACGAACCCACTCATGGCATACAAAGACGGCTAAATGATGCGATGAGGGAGGTAGTCAAGAAAGAAGTGTTGAAGATTCTGCACGCGGGTATAATCTATCCCGTGCAAGATAGTGAGTGGGTCAGCCCAGTTCAAGTTGTGCCAAAGAAGGGCAGAATGACAGTTATCCAGAACGAGAAGAATGAGCTCATTACTCAAAGGACCGTTACTGGATGGAGGGTGTGCATCGATTATAGGAAGCTAAACAAGACAACCCAGAAAGATCACTTTCCTCTCCCCTTCATTGACGAGATGCTTGAGCGGTTGGCAAAACACTCATTTTTCTGATTCCTTGACGGATACTTTGGTTATCATCAAATTCCTATTCATCCCGATGACCAGAGCAAGACTACCTTCACCTGCCCCTACGGAACGTTAGCTTATCGACGAATGTCTTTCGGCCTATGCAACACACCTGCTTCATTCCAGCGATGCATGATGGCGATATTCTCTGACTTGATCGAACAGATCATGGAAGTATTCATGGACGATTTCACCGTCTATGGCAAAACCTTCGAAGACTGTCTCGGAACTTGGGAAGAGTCCTCGAGAGGTGTGAAGAGCATCACCTTATCCTAAATTTGGAAAAGTGCCAGTTCATGGTCAGAGAAGGAATCGTGCTGGGACACTGTTGGCACTCCTTAGCCTAACTAAATCCGCAAGCGCACGGAGTCCGATGTAGCCTTTCACCAGGGGAGTAAAACCTGGATGTCAAATCCAAGGAACGGCATACGCAACTAGCCTAGAAATCTCTTAACCGGACCCACCAGGGGAGAAAATGGTAAAGGGTGTAGAGAGCTTAACCTTAGTTAGACACTCGTTACCCCAGACAAACTATCTTAATCTAACATGATCTGCTTCGACGGCTAGAACGGGAAGAACTCAGAACGGGGTGAGAGAGGGGTTCTTCCGGGCTCAGACTACTGTTATGAGTACTCCCAAACGTGGTGGAGTACAAAGGACGGACAGGGCTGTCACCACCTGCCGCCTACCACTGCAGTTCCGTGGGGTGCAACACAACCTGAGGTGGCTAGCCAGCACAGGCACCACGCCTAAGCTTTCAGCCACTGACCTCCCCTCCCGCGAGTAGGGGAGGAAACCCCAAACAAGAGTCGCTGTCACTCGCACAGACTCAGGTGCCCGCAGATCATAGATAGACAAGGTAAATTGCTGAAAGTAAAGAGTAAACTAGCGAGGTACTAAGGTAAGGGACCGAGGAACTTACTGAAGATATCTCGGAAGCTTTATTGCTCGGGGGTGGAACAATGTTGAGAGAAGGCCGAGATGACTCCCGAACTCCCTCTACACGCTTGGCTGTCACCCAAGCACTCACCCACTACTCTCTCTACTCTACTCTAAGATAATAGTGGACTACATCTTGAGCCTTCTCTTCTCTCCAATGGATGGTGTGTCTTGAATGAGGGTGAAGGGTGCCTTTTATAGCCCTCCAAGGGTGAAGGCCTGCGTAACTGTTACAGCCACCTGCCTGCTTAGGCTTCACGCGAAAGATCAAGCGTAGAGGCCACGCTTCCAGGCCGGCCGGCCTGAAGGAGGCCGTTCGGCCTGTGATTTCTGCCATCTGGCGCAATCTTTCTTTTGGACGCTCCTGATGATGCCCTGAGGTCGGTAGTTGCTGGATTGGCAACGATTACGACAGTTGGAGGCCGTTCGGCCTGGCCCTGGCCCCTCTCAGCCCTCCGTTGCACCGACTCACTCATCAACAGTTGCATGTTGTCCCTTGAGGCCGTTTTGGTTGCGTTGAGTTGAGGTTGTCCGAGAATCCAAGGTAGGTGGACCCTCCAATCCATGGCTAGGCCTTTCGGGTGCCTCGGATCAAACCGACATCAAACTCATGGCTCATGATCATCTTTGGTGTGTTAGATAGCTTGTGGATCAAAACCATGGCCAGAAGAGGCAGAAGGGGGCCGATCGGCCTAGGCTAGACCGGCCGGCCTGGCCCTGTGCCAGTTTGGCCTCCTGTTTTTTCCTGTTTGTTCCTTCGCTCACAAATTGCACAAAACTTGTGGAACTCATTAGTGTAAATGATATTAGCATGATAATCACTATATGAGCATGAAATTCGGAGTAATGTTGGCAGTGAAAATCATGGATATCGACTGCCAACACGCCCCCACACCTAGACTTTGCTCGTCCCGACCAAAGGATTTAGTTAGATCCGAATGATCAAGCAAAGCCTAGGGTCATGAAATCAAAAGCATGCATAAGAATTATTTCAAAGCTTTCCTTCATACCTTGGATTCCAGGTGGCTAACACCTTCACTTTCACCTATTGAACCTCTGAACAAATCAATGGAGAACCTGATTCCTCCTTCTCAGTACTTGGAGATTTTATATGATTTTTCAAAACGTGGAGGCATACTCTCATTCTCTCAAGCCACTCCGTCTCTCAAAGTGTTTGGTCCTCACAAAGGCTTTTCAAGTAGCCTCACTGTTGGCACTCCTTAGCCTAACTAAAATCCGCAAGCGCACGGAGTCCGATGTAGCCTTTCACCAGGGGAGTAAGAACCTGGATATCGAATCCAAGGAACGGTAGACGCGACTAGCCTAGAACTTTTCCAACCGGACCCACCAAGGAGCAAAAGGATAAATGGGTAGAGAGCTTGACTTTAGTTAGCTACTCGTTACCCCAGACAAACTATCGATATCTACCCTGAACTGCTTCGACGGCTAGAACGGGAAGAACTCAGAACGGGATGAGAGAGGGGTTCTTCCAGGCTCAGACTACTGTTATGAGTACTCCCAAACGTGGTGGAGTACAAAGGACGGACAGGGCTGTCACCACCTGCCGCCTACCACTGCAGTTCCGTGGGGTGCAACACAACCTGAGGTGACTAGCCAGCATAGGCACCATGCCTAAGCTTTCAGTCACTGACCTCCACCCAACGCGAAGGGCTATAGAGGAAACCCCAAACAAGAGTCGCTGTCACTCGCGCAGACTCAGGTACCCGTAGATCAAGATAAATACGATAACTTGCTGAAAGTAAGTTGTAAACTAGCGATGTACTAAAGGCAAGAGACCGAGGACTTACTGAAGATAACTCTTGAATATATTCCTCGGGGGCGGAAATGTTGAGAGGAGACCGAGGGAGAAATCCCGGACTCTCTCTACAAAGCTCGGCTGTCACCCGAGCAACTCACCCACTCTCTCCCTACTCTAACTCTAAAGATGAGAGCAAAAACCACTAAGCTACTCTTCTCTCCTTTGGATGGTTTGATGGATGCTTTCTCAAGGTGAAGGGTGGTCCCTTTTATAGTCTTCAAGGGCGGTTGCAGGTGTCAGGCTTAAGCTAACCCTCTGCTTAACTGTCACGCAAAGGGGGACAGGTGGCGGCCTCTGGGGGAGGCCGGCCGGCCTAGGCCAGGCCGATCGGCCTGGCCTGGCTGCCCTATGGCACCGCCTTCTTCAGGTACGCTCTGGATTGCTCCCTGAGGTCGGTAACAGTTGCTTTGGATCAAAGCTGTCCAAGAATCCAATGTTGGTGGGCCCTTCAATCCATGCAAATGTAGCTTAGGCCTTTCGGGTTCTTGGATCAAACCGACGTTGATCGCACGTCTCATGATCATTTGTGTTGTGTTTGTGATCTCCTGGATCAGTGACGTGGCAAGTGGCCACAGAAGGGGGCCGGTCGGCCTGGCTTGGTGCCCAATGTGGCTCATCTTTTGCTTGCTTGCTCCTGCACTCACAAATTATACAAAACCTGTAGAACTCATTAGAAATAATCAATTTTACTTTGTTATGAGCAGGATGAGCCTGAAATGTGACAGAATGTTGGTGGTGAAACCGTATCGTAACGACCACCAACACGCCCCCCTACCTGAACTTTGCTAGTCCCTTAGCAAAGAATGAATTAAATCACCGGGACTTTAGCAAGATCAGGGTCATGAGCTCAAGGTATACACAAGTCATATCTCTGAGTTTTCTTTCATACCTTGGATTCCGGTGGCTAACACCCTCATCTTCATCAATTGAGTCTTAGAACAACTCATTGATTGGTCGAGCACTTCTTCCTCTTGGCATTTGGAGTTTTTGATAATTTTATATCTTGGCCAAGTGCATGTGTACTTTGATGTTTGAGTCCTTGTTCAAGCATCTTTCATCTTTCCCCTTTCTCTTTTTTTTTCTTCTGAAGATAAGGAGTGTATCATTCCTTTCTTCATTTTTTTTCTTCAGAAGACAAGGAGTGTATCATTCCTTTCTTCATGTTTTTTTCAGGGTGATGAAGAGCTTTCGACAATTTGGACTTTATTGATGCTCATGTACGTGGATGGCCATGATGAACAAGATAGCACGAACGTGAAGGCAAGTAATTCGTGCAAGCTCAAAATTTAGAAGGTAGCTATGTAGAAGTTTCAACTTGAATTTGCTATATGGCTTTGGATAGGACATTTCAAGTTGATGATAACAAGGGTTGCCTTAAGTTTTATTTTCAAAAACAATCTCCAAAACCTCGAATCGGAAGGCTCAACTTCTCAAATCATCATATCATAAGAATCAATTAACGAGAATCAGGCAATCCTATTAAAAAGTTCCAAGGAGATGAAACATTTTCTCATGAAATATCACAGGTATATCCAAGGTGTCATGCGCAGGGGTTCACTTTCATGAGTTTTGATCACTTTTTAAATTATTTAGCCAGGAATTTTAGATCAAAATCATGAAAAGATCAAATGTAGGGGTTGAAAACCGTTTCTTGGAGTCGAGTCGACGACGACGGCCACAGGCCCAGGCCGATCGGCCCAGTACAGGCCGGCCAGCCTGGCCTTGTAGCCAGGCGTTCCGATTCAGGTTCCTCGTTTATGTGATTCGCGAGATTACTCAATGGGCACGGGATCTCCTCGAGCGGCTGCAGTAGGGGGCCGGCCAGCCTGGCATTGTGCCAGGTCGAGTCTTGCCTTGGCCTGCGACCAGTACACCTCCTGTACATCAGTGTTTCTGCATGCTTCACTGAAATATCGGTCCGAGGGGTTGGTTGGCACACAAGTGTGCACCAACCATTCATTTTTTTCTTTTTTTATGAGTCACTTCATTCAAATAAATAAATTCATTTTATTCCAAAATGAAGGGAAACAAACATGGGGGTGCTGAATACAAAGGGAAATTTGAATGAAATGAATCAAAAGGAAATTTAAATAAGCACCCAAAAATCTAAATTATTCCTAGCCTAAACTACTCCTCCTTCGGCGGTAGAGATGCTCGTTGCTGGTTGCATTCGCGAGGCGCTTGACCTTAGTGGCCATTGCCTTGCGAATGATCTCAATCTTGTCGTCGGCCTCCATCTGCCCGATCACCGCCTCCGCCACGCGCTCGTCCATGTTATTGACCTTGAGCTGCAGCGCGGCGAGCTTCCTCCTCAGCTCCTCCACGTCCTCCTCCTCTTCCTCGGACCACTCCATCTGCCTGGGAGGTCCTTGGATCAGAGGGGGCATCATGAAGCGCTTCCTCCCCTCGTCGGGCTTCTTAGGGGCTAAGAAGAGCGCCTTCCTGGATGCCTGGCCCTTCCCGGCGTGGAGGGTTAGGACTTCCCGGAGTGTACTGCGGTGAGTACTCCGGCGATGAGGACCCGGTGTGTCCAAGGACCGGTGGATGGTCGCTTCCCGGTGTGATGAGTGATTGACAACGTGGTGTGGATTGACGTTTCCCTTGGCTCAAGTATTGCAGGTGTAGAATGCGGCTTGGTTGCATTGGTGCAGGCTGAAGAACAGGCGCGAAAGGTCTTAGCCATGGCGGCCTCCGAGGAGCGGAGAGACAAGTAGGCTTGGTTCGAGGGACCCGATGGCCGGTGGATCAAGTGCGGTTCATATGCTGGCAAGAACGAGCAAGGGGACGTGGTTCCGGTGCAAGGTAGCGGCTCACAACCGAAGCTCGTACGCGGACGAGAAGCCGGCGCAAGGTGGCGGCTAACAACCGAAGTTTGCGCGCGGGGTTTGGTGATTTGGCCACAAAATCTTCGGTGGAAGGTTTCCCTTGGTTTGGGCCTCAAAACCAAGGACCGAGGACTCGACGAGGCGAACTTGGGCAGCTGGGCTGAGTGGGCTGACAGGGGCGGTTTAACCGCCCCCCAGGGCCGGTTTAACCGCCCCCCTGGGCTGGCCCAAGAACGGCATCGAGGAGCTTCGATCCGGAGGACACGCGGCGTGACTGCAAGGCTTGCGTTGGAGGGAAGCTAGCTTGCAGTGGAAGGTGCCCGAGCCAGAAAATATCTGAAGATCAAATGTCAAATTTGCCCCTGAGGGGTATGTATCACTTAGGGGTAGTTTAGTCTTTAGAGCACCACCACTTGGACTACTAATAGGCCCCTTCAGGGCTGGTGGCTGCCATCTCTTTAGTTATCTCTTTAGGTTTTACTTTGAACTTGTTTTCCCCTTCGTCCCCTCCACCTAGAACTACTTCGAATCATTCCTAGGTTGTATAGGTGAATTCATGGTTATGTGATGGAGTTTGTGCTGCTTATCTTTGTGCCATGATTTGATTTCCCGAGCTCCCTTTCCTTTTTCTATTTTCGTGGGTATTTTCGAAGCTATTTTTGGGGGATTTTCGTTCTTCTCTTTCTAGGGCGTTTTCTCTCGGATTTCTTTGGGGGATTCACGTATGAGGGCCTTGTGCCTCTTTTGCTGGTGATCCTTTGCCCCCAAACGCCGAGAATCGCTTTGGATTTGAGATTTTCGGGATGAACTCGAGGTCATGGTGTTCTTCGCGAGATCTGCGATTCTGGGAGTTGTACTGAGTTAGAGGTCGAGATCTTTTGGGAAAACACTCCACTGGAGGTCTACATCATCTGACCAAAATCTCGCCTCAAGAGCTCAAGCGGTTTGGGAGATCCACTTTTGGTTTGACTTTTTCCCGAGCCTCCCAGGCCTGGGCGGTTTAACCGCCCCCCTGACCCGGTTTAACCGCCCCCCTGGGTGTGTTGGATCGAGTCGTGTTTCGGGTTGTTTTGGTGTTCGTTTCGATTGGTTCGAGTTCCGCTGCTTGTTTCTTGTTCCTAGGGTCAGTAGCTTGACAGTGGCTACGTGATCTTGGCAAGATTGCTCTCGGAGGTTTCGGAGTTGTTTAGGGAGAATAGCCGGATCGATTAGAAAGAATTTTTATCGGCTCCCATTCACTCCCCCCCTCTCTGGTCGCTGTTTCGGTCCTTCAATTGGTATCAGAGCCGGTTACGGGTCTTTGCGACTCTAACCAGTCTAAGATCCAAAGATGGCGTACCAAGATCGGGGTTCCGGGCCTCCGCACTTCGATGGGAAGAACTACCCGAACTGGGTTGCGCGTATGGGCGCTTTCTTGCGAGGCAAAGGAAAGTTGCTGTGGGATGTGACGAAAGATGAAAACTATGTCAATCCCACCAACTTAGATGCCCAGGATGCAAAGGATAGATTTGAGGCGAATGCCCGAGCTATTGACTACTTGTTCCGTGCTTTGTCTGCCGAGGAGTTTGAGCGTGTTTTGGGCGAGGACCTAGCTTGCCAGATCTGGCAGAAGCTCAAGGTAGCCCACGGTGGTGATAGCCATGTCAAGGCTAGGCTTTTCTCGATGTACAGGAGAGAATATGAGAATTTCGCTCATTTGCCTGGAGAGTCGGTTGATGCTTTGTTTCAGCGTTTCACTTCGATTGTCAACAACATGAAAGCCAACATTACCGTGATCCCATACTCGGATCATGACCGAGCTATCAAGCTCCTGCAAGCACTTGATAGATCCGTGTGGGGTGCCAAGGTTGAGGCGATCATGGAGTCGGCAAACTATGAGAATCTTTTTGTTGATGAGCTTTTCTCGAAGTTGAAGTCTTCCGAGGTGGACAGACAGTTGCTTGCCAAGGCTAAGAGTCCGACTGATCCCCATAGTCTGGCTCTAGTCGGTGGCTCTGGATATGGACATGCTAACACTCCTAGACACTTTGCTTTGTCTTCTCTTGTGTCCCTTCCAGATGAAGAGTATGAGGTGCTGAGCGAGGAGGATCTCGCGTTGCTCACGAGGAGGTTCGAGCGGATGTACCAGAACCGCAAGGGTTCGAGGCTTGCCGGGAGTACGTGCTACAGATGCGGGAAGATGGGCCACTTCATCGCCGAGTGCCCCGAGGAGATCAAGAACGACTACAACCGCAAGCCCGCCCGCTGAGACGACCACAAGCACCAGTCCCAAGGACGAGTACTGCTCCAAGCAGAAGAACAAGGACGAGAGAAGATTCAAGAACAAGCACGGTGGACACAAGAAGCACAGATCTCAAGCGATGGTGGCTGATGCGAGCGACATCGACACAAGCTCCACCAACACGTCGTCAAGCTCAAGCAGTGAAGATGAAGACCGCGGCCACCGCAAGGAGAAGAAGAGCTTGAACCGCAACTTCAACGGTATCTCCTTCGCCGCCGTCGACTACTGCACCATGGCGCACGACTCCGTGAAGAGCAAGGACGACTCCGACTCCGACTCCGAGGATGAGGTATTGACAGATCCCACCTCTTTGCGTCAGGAGATTGCTAGGTTAGAGCAGTTGGTCGATAACCGCGATGATGTGCTTAGGAAGACCAACAAGGAGAAGAGGGAGTTTAGGTCTTTGCTAGGAGAGTCCAAGGATAGAGTGGCTGAGCTTGAGACCTTGCTTTCTGAGACTGGAAAGAAGGCCATGGAGTTTGAGTCTTTGCTTTGCGAGTCTAGGGAGAGAGCAGCTTCGCTTGAGTCTGAGATTGCTGTTTTGAAAGATGCTCCTCTTGTGTCTGATGAGGTAGAATGCTCGTTCTGTGATGTGCATATTGCTGATCTTGTTGTGCTTAAGGAGAAACACATGACTTGCTTGGATGAACTAGAAGGTGCTAGGGTTGAGCTTGCTGAGTTGAAGTCTAGGTCATCTTTGCTAGGAGCTTGTACTTCTTGTCCTGCTTTGCATGCTCAGTTGCTTGAATCATGCACCATGATTAGTTCACTTGAAGCACAACTTAAATCTCCTATTGCAAATTCCTGTTCTGCTTGTGATGTTGTTGCATTGAAGAATGTTGAGCTAGAACAGTGTGTGAATCGATTGCAAGACGAGAATGATGAGCTGAGACAGTGTTTGGGTTGGTTGTCTGGTTGTGAGCCTCAACTCAAGATGTTGATTGCTAGTTTCAAGAGAGCTGATGGTTGTGGTCTTGGTTCTGAGAAGGTTGGTGAGAGTAGTGGTGAGAGATAGAGAGATCCAGAGAGCTCCACCGCAAACATTCCCACAAACCCACCAAAAGCCATTCTCAAGAACACCTTCACACCCAAACCAAACCACCTGCTGAACAAGCTTGACACCACTCCAGATCCTCCCAAGCTTTCACCTAAGTCAGAGAACTTTCAGAAGAGAGTGACCTTTGTGAGGAGTGGGGTTTACCAGCCGAGAGAAACCCCAAAGCCAAAGCCAGTCCGATTCCATTGTGAGCATTGTGGAAGGGATGGACACATTGAGGAGTTTTGCTGGAGGAAGAAGAGAGAGGTGAGACGAGAGAAGGAGATGGGGAACAGGGACAGGTACCACTCTTCCCGTAGTGTGCCTGTGTCTCGTTCACCCTTGCCTAGGAGAGAGGGCTTTGTGCGTACAGCTCCTTCGTTTGGTAGTCGTGGTGTTCCAGCTAGTCGTGAGTTTGCTAGGCGGCCTCGGTTCGTGGTCAGTTTGGTTCAGGGAGGTTCGACCGTAGCTTCGAGGCGAGGAGAGAGTCTAGGCCACGTTTTCCCCCGCGTGGTGCTAGAGGTCCGATGGTGAGAGACGAGAGGGTACCACGTAGTGACGTTGATTTTGCTAACCCTCTTTTGAGCAGATGGCCCGACACTGGTTTAACTCTTTCTGTGCTAACCCCAGTGTCAAGTCATTCGCTCGTTCTCGTTCTCGCTTTTGATTGTGCAGGTGTGAGGTATGGAGAACATGAGCTTGGTGACTCTTGGTCTTTTGCATGATCAAGGTTTGATGGTTCTCCACACCTTTTTGGATGGCCCCGATGTGGCCCTTGTACACTATGTATTGTGAGTATATCCCTTGTACACTCTTGTGTTCATCTGTGTATATTTAGCTTGCTTTGTGCCTGTATCATGATTTTTATGTTTTGTGTAGCATACTGTACACTTGTTTATCTGGTATCCTTTTAGTTGGTATCTTTTGTTGCATTTTGCTCATTTGAGATTTCTCTTCCTTTTTATGATGGAGCTTTCCATTTGCTTTTGTACACCTATTTTAGTTTTTCTAGGTGTCTTTGATCGAGGGGGAGCTCGGCTTTATTTAATGGGGAGAAATTTGCTCAAGTTGGTTTGACAAGGAGATGACCTTGCTTATAGCCTTTTGGATTGCATGAGATTGTGAGTTTGCTGCGTTTGCATTTTGATTGTGCATATCATGGGAGTTTGAAGTTTGCACCTGAACCTTGGATTTGCATTTTGGTTGCACATTCCAGGGGGAGCTTTGTATTTGTGCTATGATCACGCTTGTGTATTGAGTTTGAGCTTGCCCATGTTTCTACCCAAAACCAGCTTGAAAAATGAGATGTCTGTGGGGGATATAGTACCCGGGTACCTCACGAGCGAGCCTGGCAGCCCACCAATAGGGGGCGGCCCAGCCCACCGTTCTGGACCTGAAGACGTGCGGGACAAGTCGGCGCACGAAGGAAGGATCTGGAAGGAGAAGTCCTAGTTGGAATAGGAATTATTGTAAAGAAGGAAAGGATTCTTAAAGATAGGATCGGCTACAAACCGACTTGTAACCCTGCCCCCCGATATATAAGGCGGGCAGGGACCCCCTCCGAAACATCTGAACACATCTCAACTCACAATCCACGCAATACAACACCCCAAAACAGGACGTAGGGTATTACGTCGAGTCGACGGCCCGAACCTGTATAAACCCTTGTGTCTGTCCATCCTAACCATCTTGCTTCCGATCTTTGCGATCTTCCCTGCATTACAAATCACTTCCGTGGGCTACCCCGTGGAAGACTGCCGGAGATAATATCACCGACAGTGGCGCGCCAGGTAGGGGATATCGCCGAGATCAATCTGGTAAGCTTGATGGATCGCGTCAAGATCTTGGACAGCTGCAACCTCCCGGACGTCGACGAAGTCGAGATCCAGTTCGGGGACGTCATCACCGCCGCCTTGGATACCCAAGCGGCAGGAGCTACGGTCGCCACGGAGGTCTCCTCTCTGGCGCCGACTTCGGCCGTCACGGCCCAGTCCGGTCCGATCGCATCTGATCGCGCCGACTCTACCCCGCTGAGTCCATCGCAAAACGCGAGGCCCAATCAGTCGGGAACAGATCTACAATCACTCGGTTCCGATCCGGCTCCTGAGAGTCGCGTCGCCGAGTCATCGCAGAGCGTAAACGCTCAACCAGCGCGCGTCCAGAGCCCTGAGGTCATTACTGTCCAGACCCCTGGCTTTTGCGCGCTTGCTCAGAAGCAGAAGATGAAGGACATCGTCCAGGCAGATGATTACCTCTCTGGGAGCGACTCCTATGAGTTAGATCCACAGGGACCCTCAATCCTGGACGATCTGCCGGAAGGATACACAGTGTCCGACGCCTCTACAGAGCCGGAGCTGCTAGGATCACTCGGAGAACTAACTCCGAGTAGCTTGGAGCGTTATACGCCCACATCTGACTTCTCCGAGTCCGAGGAAGACTACCTCGCGCAAGAAGGAGTCGGGTCATATTGCTATATGGTGGCGCCAGCAACGCCAACCAATCCTGTCTCAGAAGACGAGGTCACTCCAGCTGAGGAGACGACTGAAGCCAGGGACCAGCGTCGAGGACGCAACGCCAGTCGGGCGACTCGCAGAGCCGCACGACCGCACGGAGCCACCGCGTCAGGATCTGGCACTGCTCGACTCCAGGAACCGCACTCTGAAGATCATCGTCGCCAACGGGATCGGCACGACCGGAGGAGCACCCGGAACTTGATGCGCGACGGCATGTTCGAGTTCAATGGATACGACGTCTACGAGACGCCAGTCCAGAACCTCGTTACTATTAACGAGGAAATCAGTCGGCTGCCACCCAGCACTCCGGGCCTGGAAAAGGTAAGGGCTCTCGTGCAGGCCGCCTCCGTCCAGGTTCATCAGATGCAGGGCAGAGCGACCACGGACGCCCCTGAGCCCGGTCCGTCTCGACACCGGGCCAGCGGCGGATCGGATCGTGATGAAGACCTCCACACCACGATCAACAGAGATCGAGATGCGAGGAACGTCATCCGCAACAGCACCGAAGAGCGCCATCGTGAGGAAATCCGACGGCGCGAAGAGTACGATCGGGATCATGGAGATCCCCGTCGTAACCCCAATAGGAGCGGCTACTCGACGGAGTCAGACTACTCTGACCCTTCCGGTAGCCCAAGGCGCGGCAACAACGGCGGTCGTACTCCGCCGCGAGGACGAGCGCTTCCACCACCCAGGCGACCGACTCCGCCAAGGGAGCGAACTCCACCGCGCAGCAGGACCTACCGACGGGACCGAACTCCACCCAGGACTCGGAACTATCGGAGGACCCGTTCCCCGCCCAGGGACCGGGATCACAGGAGGGACAGCACCCCCCAAGAACAACAGACGGATCGGGTCCGAGCGGTTCCCGCCCTAGAGGTCGGATCGGCGGATTCCAGTCGTTCACCGAGCGCTTGAGAAGCGTGACATGGCCCAGAGGCTTCAAGCTGTCGGACATCGACAAGTACGACGGGAAATCTGATCCATCCCAATGGCTTCAGATCTACTACACCGCCGTACAAGCGGCCGGCGGCGACGAGGACGTGATGGCGAATTACCTTCCCATCATGCTCACCAAGGACTGCCGCAACTGGCTGGCAGGACTCCCGCAGGACGCCATCGACAACTGGGAGCAGCTTACCGAACTCTTTATCGGTAACTATCTCGGTACCTGGGAAAGGCCCGGGAGCAAGCGGCTCCTCGGTCAGATCAGGCAGCGCAAGAACGAGACCCTGCACGACTTCGTGCGCAGGTTCTCGGAGAAGCGCAACTCCATCACGGACGTGACGGATCAGGAGGTTATGTCAGCCTTCCAGCACGGCATCTCCGATGGGAGACTGATTCACAAGTGGACTCGGAAGCCACCCGCGACTGTCAATGACATGTTCCGGATCGCTAGCACGTGGGCGGACGCAGAGATCGCGGAAAAGGAACAACTCAGCGAGATCAGGAGCCGCTGGGAAGAAGAGAACAAGACAACCCGCAAGCGCGACCGCCGCGAGGACGAAGACCGACACGACGACCATCGGCGCACCGACAGCCACCCTCGCAAGAAGAAGAGCGAGGGAGATATGGTCGCCACCCTGGACCGGTCCAGAGGCCGGGTAACTCCAGAGGACTTCCAGCGCATGCTCGATGAGCAATGTCCTTACCACAAGCACAAGCACTCGGCACGAGAGTGCTACGGGCTCAAGCGAGCCTTCACTGGGGGCAACAGAGGCCCTCCATACAGAAAGAGGAACGATGGTTCCCCGCGAGACGACAGGCGGAACGACGAGCCCGGCGACGACTTCCAGGAAGCCGACCGAGTGGTTCGCATGATCTACGGCGGACCAGAGTTCGAGTCGAAGCGCCAGCAGAAGCTCACCCATCGCCAGGTCATGCACGCGAGGGAACCACCGGTACCTGAGTACCTCAAGTGGTCGGAAGTTCCGATCACCTTCACCCGGGAGGACCATCCAAACTTCATACCGAAGCCCGGGTCCCACGCCTTGGTAGTAGCCCCGACGATCCGCAACGTTCGGCTCACCAAGGTACTAGTCGACGGTGGCAGTGGCCTGAACATCCTCTTTGCTAACACATTGAAGGAGCTCGGCCTGACTACTCTCGACCTGAGTCCCCCCCAATCCGCATTCTACGGTTTGATACCGGGAGAGGGGGCGGAACCACTCGGGCACATCACATTGCCCGTCACCTTCGGAGACCGGAACAACTACCGGACCGAGCATATGCAGTTCACGGTGGCGAACTTTGAAACTGCATACCACGCCATCCTTGGGAGGCCGGCGCTCGCCAAGTTCATGGCGATTCCTCACTACGTCTACTTGCAGGTCAAGATGCCAGGACCTAAAGGCATAATCACCGTCTTGGGGGACATCCGAGTCGCTTACACATGCGAACAGGAGACCCTCAACGCGGCGGCTGCCCTGGCCAACAATCGAGTCATTGACTCCACGGCAGGCTCCGCCCTGCTCTGCTTCCTCGATTGTTATCCAGGTTATTACCAGACAGGCCTAAAGCCTAAGGATCAGATAAAGACCACGTTCATCACGCCGTTCGGTGCCTTTTTGGCCTTCGGTCTGAAGAACGCCGGCGCGACCTACCAGAAGACAATTCAAGCGTGTAGGAATCAATTGACTCTGGACGAAGTAGAACGCCTACATCAATAACTCCATGGAACATCGAGCACTTACAGCGTTTCTACGCCTGATTCAGTTATGTATTTATCTTTTTTGTTTAAATTTGTTTTTTCAGAGTGATTTTGGAGGGTATTTACCCCCAGTCACGACTCGGCTGATTCATAATGAGTTATCAATAAAGTTGATTTCATCTTTCATCTATTTCTACTACTCGATTTTCCTCTTTCGCGTCACGCACATAAAGTATGAGTGGAACAAACTTTAAATCGAGAGGGAAAGTACTCGCCAAGTCAAAGCTCTAAACGTACGACAAAGACTCTGCGGCATGAGACTGAGACCAACGAGGCTAATCTACTCCGTAACAGGTCAACCACTCAGAAATTAAGGCCAGCGCAGAAAGAAAGGGAGTAGTAGTCCCATAAAAACTTATACACAATAACAAAAGCTTAAACATTGTTCAAAAGTACTATTTTTACCAAATACTACAAATTTTCTATGTAAACTAAACTGCAGGATCTCCACCACCAGACGGGACTGCTTCATCAGAGTCATCAACAACATCCTTGGACAGGACATTGGCGATAGGCTCGACCTCAAGGAGCAGTCTGCCCACGTCATCTTCGGAGGTGCCGGCAGCGTATCCACGGCTGAGTGGCTCCAGGTCCGATGCCGGGAACAGAGACTTGAGCACCGCCAGGACATGACCACAGCTGGCCTGGCTGATGGAGCAGAGCTGTCGCCGGAAGAAGCGTGGAAGCGCCCGAACGCGGTCGAGGATAGAAGCTGAAGACGATGACGCCTCCGGCTCGATCTCCTCCGCCACCACTCGGATAGCAGTCCTCCAGCGCGATCCTCTCGGTGCGCAGCGCCTCAGCCTCGCCTTGCAGCCGAGCCACCTTGGCAGTGAGCTCTGCGAATTGGGACATAATCCGATACCGATAATCTACAGAAAGTTAGATCTGGATAATATATTCACGTCTGACAGAAAAACAAACAGGGCAGTAACAAACCTCTGAGCTCGTGCACGGCCTGGGCTTCGTTGAGTTTAGCCTGCTCCACTTCTCCGCGAAGATCGCGAGTGGTGCGCTGGGCTTCCTCCAACTCAGCCTGGTGTTGGGTCGCAGCAGCTTCAAGTTCAGCCACTCAGGGCCACCAAGGAGTCGGCCTTAGCGACTGCAGATGAAAGTTCTTGAATTACCGAGGATTTCGCCTCGGCATCAGCAGCTAAGTCCTGCAAAGACAAGTCAGATTACAAAACAAATAGATGTACCACTCGGTACTTGACCTCAACAAGAAGAGTGGCTCAGGAAATACCTTGGCTATCTGGCCCATGCGAAGATGGAGCGACATGAACTCCTCCAGAGGAGTCATGGGAGCACCACCACCCAAAGTGCCGACCACCGCAGAAGCAAATTCGACCGCCGCAGTCTGGGGCTCCTCCACTGCTGCAGTCGGTTCAACCATAGGAGCAGGCTGGGGGCTGCCTTGAGGAACTGGCGGTGGGGTCGGCGACGCCGGTGTAGGACTCGGTGGAGGCGGGGTTGGTGCTCGCAGCGACTCTGGTGGAGGACCCACAGGCTGATCGCTGAGAAGATCAGCCGAGTGGGTCGGCACCTCTGGCATTTGGATTGACGGGATCTCTGTCTCAACGGCCGACTGAGGCGCAGGACCCGCAAAGGGGATCTCAGACGGCGTGCTACAGGATAAAGCACATATGGATTACTCACAGAAGAACATAAAGGAAAATCAGGAGATGATAATGATACTTACAGAGTAGATACGCGCATTCTCGGGCGCTTTCCTTTCCGAGTGGGGGAAGGAAGGTCCCTCGGACTTGCAGCACTCAGAGGTACTACTGCAAGGGGAGACTGCTCCGAGCTGATGATTGGGGGCGGGATTGACGACTCGGCACCGCCAGCTTCGTCTTCTTCCGAGTCAGACGACTCAGAGATGAGGAGTTGGCGGCGGCTTGGCGCATCCCCAATCACGATCCCCGTTGAAATCTTCCGCTTCTTCGGGGCAGGGGCAGCCTTCCCACCACTCGGAGACAGCACGTCGGGAGAAGGAGAGGACGACAAAGTGATATCAGAGTCGTGCAGGTCACTCTCACTTCCTCCGACTGCTTCTTCAGCACCACCGGCCCTGCGCCGAGCCGGCTGATCCACTCCCTTCGGCATTTCAGGCAAAGGAGGGAGGGATACAAAGGCAGCTCGACCCTGCAAAAGTTGGGTTCAGTTCTGAGATTACACCCAATGGGTGGAATTGAAATAAACAATAGCAATAGACTGATTAAATACCTCAGGGCATGGATTCCCTAAGTTGAACGCCGGAGGACAATCAGTAGTCCTCAGGGAAGTTCCTGTCGCGAAGAATTTGCCAAGCCGAGCTGCGGCTTGGACTTTGTCGACACGCTCGGGGGCTTCACGCGTGTTGTCCCCCTCGGCGTAGTACTCATACGCCGGATGAGCCCGCTGCTTGAGGGGCTGGATCCGGCGCAGCACGAAGTTGGCTGCCACTCCGACGGCAGACAACCCTTTGTCCTTCAACTGGGCTATGAGACCCAGCAGTTCCCGAACCTCGTCCATCTCACTCTCCTTGGGAAGAGCAGTCCAGGACTGGGAGGGAACAGGACGTGAATCGATTTCAGGAGAGATGGCAGGCGAGTGGTTTCCTACGTAAAACCACTCGGACTGCCACCCCTTGTTGGAGGTAAGAAAAGGGATGTCAAAATACTCCCGGGTTCGACCCTCGCGGAGTTGGAATCCGGCGCCCCCAACTACTTGCGGGCACTCGGTTCTGGGATAAGGTTTCAGCAGAAAAAGATGGAGAAAAAGATTGAAGTGAGGCTCTATCCCAAGATAGGCCTCACAGAGGTTGATGAAGATGGCGATGTGAAGAATGGAGTTGGGATTCAGTGCGCAGAGACTGATCCCATAGAAGTGCAGCAGCCCGCGGAGGAAAGAATGCGCGGGCACGCCAAAGCCGCGCAGAACAAAAGACTCAAACACCACCAAATCAGAGGAATTTGGGGTGGGGAAAGACTCACCGGAGGCTGCGCGCCACTCGGCGGTTTGCTGGTCAGGGAGGATGCCGTCGACGACGTGCTGCTCGAGGCGCCTGGTGGTGGTGATGGACTCCCTCCACTCAGCAGCGCGATCAACGGCGACTTCAACGGCGGCCTTGGCCTTGGCCGACCGGGCCCTTCCCGGCGACCTCTCCTTCCGCTTCGGGGCATCCTTCCTCTTCGGTGCCATGGCGATGAGCGGGGGCTGAAGGTTGAGGATGAAAGCTGCGGGAGTGGATCTAGGGTTTGCTCTTGCGCGCGGAGGAGAATTGGAGCGCTGGGAAGGCAAATGGCGAGTAAAGGAAGAAGATTGCGGCGGGGATGGCTTATAATGGAATGAACCGTTCCTCCCGCGCGCGGCGCGATGCGTGTCTCGGGAACTCAACCGACGCAGGCACGTACCGTCGCTTTGAATTCAAAGGTGCGGTAAGGAGTCGCGATATCTCGCGATATTTCGCCTTCCGTAAAGCAACCGTTAGGTTCCTTAGGAAACAACGGACTTTGCGGGAGTAGTGGGCCTAAATGGGCTGAAATGTAGCACGACCTTTCGGTTCTGTTACGCTAACAAATTTGTGGGTTCCTGAGCTAGTGTTCAGGGGCAGAAACCACTCGGTCGTGAGGCTAAAATTAGTCGACGGCCAGACTTGATTTTGCAATTAATATTGCATCCTTGCAATTGATTTTTACGTAAGGCATGCGATACTATCGCTAGATTCGCTCAGAAGTCTGGGTCAAGTGCTGACAAGTATAAATCTTGCGAGAAGGTGGCTTACCATATGGTCAAGCTGAGTCGTGGGACACGACTCGGGAGTCATGCCGAGTTCAAAGAACTTGAGAACAGAATCCTTAGAAAGGGGAAACAAAAAAGCCCCAGAAGGAGACAATTATCTGAAATCCATGCCTAGAGGCATGGGGGCTGAAAAATTCAGTCAGAATTCACGGCTTTCAGAGTCTTGACGCGATCGTGCCGAGTCGTATCAAGACTCGGGGGCTACACCCAATGGGTGCACCTGGAGGTGCACACCATTGATGGATTAAGTTCAAAAAGAGATTCATAATATTTTATTTTTGACCCTCGACCAGAATATTCTATTCTGCTCAAGGCTCGGGGGCTACACCCAATGGGTGCACCTGGAGGTGCACACCATTGAAGATCAAGATACAGATAGATAAAAGTTGAAGACCAGTTGAAGACCTTTGGCCAATCTCATACTAAAATTGCCCAAAGCCCGGGGGCTAAGTGTATTCACTTCGCTTTCGCGTCGTGAAAAAGAGCACTTCTTCCCCTCACTATGGCTACAATTGAAGAATCGTTTTCAGGAACGTTTGAGCATGCACTCGGATCTTCCTCGAAACCACTCGGATCTTCTTCGAAACCACTCGGATGAGGTCCTAGACAACTTGGGAGCACTCGGATCATGCAAGAAAAAGATAGATCAATTACAGCCAACGATCGACCAAGAAGTGCTCGGGGGCTACTGTGGGGGATATAGTACCCGGGTACCTCACGAGCGAGCCTGGCAGCCCACCAATAGGGGGCGGCCCAGCCCACCGTTCTGGACCTGAAGACGTGCGGGACAAGTCGGCGCACGAAGGAAGGATATGGAAGGAGAAGTCCTAGTTGGAATAGGAATTATTGTAAAGAAGGAAAGGATTCTTAGAGATAGGATCGGCTACAAACCGACTTGTAACCCTGCCCCCCGATATATAAGGCGGGCAGGGACCCCCTCCGAAACATCTGAACACATCTCAACTCACAATCCACGCAATACAACACCCCAAAACAGGACGTAGGGTATTACGTCGAGTCGACGGCCCGAACCTGTATAAACCCTTGTGTCTGTCCATCCTAACCATCTTGCTTCCGATCTTTGCGATCTTCCCTGCATTACAAATCACTTCCGTGGGCTACCCCAGTGGAAGACTGCCGGAGATAATATCACCGACAATGACTATGCATGAAAGAAGAAAGATGAGAAAAAGAAATATTTGCTGAATTTATGCTCATGTCTCTATGCTTTCACCATTGCACACACTTGCACACATGGGTGCTAAGCGGTTGCATGTTGTTTGCCGGAGAAGTCTCCCATGAGAAGTGAACACATGGCTCCGTGCTTTGACATGACATGAGGTAGA
This sequence comes from Urochloa ruziziensis, assembly GCA_015476505.1. Classification (NCBI taxonomy): domain Eukaryota; kingdom Viridiplantae; phylum Streptophyta; class Magnoliopsida; order Poales; family Poaceae; genus Urochloa; species Urochloa ruziziensis. The sequence continues at coordinate 32,746 of WEIB01000710.1, forward strand.
ACTTGGGCGTTTATGATGATCTTTTGTCAAGAATGCTTGTCCTTTCATGATTTTGGTGAGATGAAGTTTATTTTTGCTTAAACAATCCATGGATAGGACTTTTCTCATGCGATGACATTTTTGATAAAAATCCACAATTTGCTCATGGCTTTGTCAATTGGATATATGTCTTCACCTTCTTGATGGCAATGCCCGTGTGACGTGATGACCTAGCTTGTATGCCTCTTCTCTAACTTGTAGCATTTTGTATTGCTCATTGTATATTTGAGAAGCTTGTAGTTGCATTTTGTACATTTTGCCTTGATGTGTGCATTGTCAACAAGGGGGAGAATTTCTGGAGCATTTTGCAAGGGGAAGACGTTGCTGAATCCTTGAGAAAACTTTTGCTCTAGAATTTGCCAAAATCATGTGAGAGATTGAAAGTTTTGCCCAAATGAGGTTTTCTAAAAATTTGCGAAGTTTCTGAGAGTTTAATCATTGGAATATCTTGCTGGGCATATTTGGAAGGTTTTCAAGTTGGAACGGCATCGTTGCGAGTTGTTATGTGCATTTTTGGCCTTTTCCACTTTGGTCATCTGCCAGGGGCGGTTTAACCGCCCCTGTGCTGAGAGCACACAGTTTGTGGAGATTTGAGCCTTTCTTGAGTATTTTTCGCACGCACAAGTTCACTTGTTCAGGGGGAGTTGCATCTTTGCAGGGGGAGTACTTTGAGAGTCCTGAAAAGTGAGTTGGAGGATTTGAAGTTTGTGATTTGTGCTTTGTGCTTTTGCTCTTTTGCCGATGGTGTTGAGCCCTTTCGCTTCTTCTTGAAGGGTCAGCGTTTTTGGAGCTTTCTCTTGCAGAGTGACTTTGTTCTCGGCTTGTTCTTGCTTTTAGTCACTTGCTTGAGTCTTGTTTTCGATTTCTTTTATATTTTCTTCATATCAATGGTTACTATGTGTGTGTTGTCAATGCACTCATCAAGGGGGAGATTGAGGACCCGGTGTGTCCGAGGACCGGTGGATGGTCGCTTCCCGGTGTGATGAGTGATTGACAACGTGGTGTGGATTAACGTTTCCCTTGGCTCAAGTATTGTAGGTGTAGAATGCGGCTTGGTTGCATTGGTGCAGGTGAAGAACAGGCGCGAAAGGTCTTAGCCATGGCGGCCTCCGAGGAGCGGAGAGACAAGTAGGCTTGG
>WEIB01000711.1:0-32035 GCA_015476505.1 Urochloa ruziziensis
CGCGAGCTAAGGCTCGCCTGAATCCCTGATACTGCGCCGAAGGCACACACAACACATCAGACAGTCGCAATTCGCAAACACGAGATAGCATACATACGCCGAATCGAATCGTGGTACACAACACACAGTGCAGACTGCATGCACATTATTACTCGCAGAGAACATGATCGTCACTGAGAAAAAAAGGGCATATGCGTGCACAGAAATTACATGGAAACAGGCCAGACCATGCATGTCAAGCAGATACTACTGCCACACAATGCAAGTGCGTAGACACATCGTTGAAAAAAAAACAGCATGACACCAACGAAACCGTGAGACGAAGGCGCTGCACTACACTACACAGGGTGCACTACGGAACAAGCAACCATGGCGGTCGTACTACGCGTGATCAACCAAGAAGAAGGGCCAGGTGAAATGGATCGGGCCAGCTCTAGAACCGGTTCACAAGGCCCTTGATCCACGCAACCACGCCGCCGTCCTCCTGCACATCGTCCGCCTTCTCGCCCTCCTCGGCGTGGCCGCCGTAGCCATGGTGGCGGTGGTTGTGGAAGTGGCGGCGGTGGCCGGCGAACCTCCTCCTCTGCATGATGGCCTTCCTGAACCGCCGGACCATGGCTTTGTTCAGGGGCGCTGGCAAACATCTACCAGCAACTATCAGAGTTTGTACGATTTGGGTTCAGATCATTCGAAATTGCGAATTGGGCGTAAAAAATCTTGAGCGCCAAAACCATTGTCTCCTCACGAAGTTCATCGACAAACTACATGATCCGTTCCCTCTTCCGTGGAAAGACTGGTTCTTCAGACACTCTGCCGATGGAGACGATGACTCCTTCCTCTGCCGACTGATCAGAGAGGAACTCCCACGTTACAGAGCCCTCACAATGGTTCGCATTGGGAATGGTAGAACCACTTCCTTCTGGCATGACCGCTGGATGCTCAACGACGCCCTCGCCATAGCCTTCCCGTCCATCTTCTCACACCACACACGGACTGAACTATCGGTTCGTGCAGCTCTCCATGGTGGCCTCGGCAACCACCTACGTCCGCGCCTGTCCCAAGCTGCTGCTTCTGAACTTCAAATTTTGCAAGACTGCATAAACCAAGTTAATCTCCATGATGCGCCCGACTACAGGTTCCTCTCGGCCCCCTCCTCTAATCAGTCTGATCACGCTTTCACCACCGGTGATGCATACCTGGCGCTGTCCGACGAGAGTGTGGATTTTTTGTGCATAGGGCTAGTTGCCCACCCAACGATCCCGCCGTTCGCTTTGAATAGTGCGTCGGGATTCGTGCAAATGTTTTTGGTAATCACATACCTACGCCGGGCAGTTACGTAGCTAGAGGACTGTGTTAGGTCGATCTCCACCACCACGGCCCAAAGCATGTTTTTGGTAATCACATACCTACGCCGGCGCGGTGTACCTAGCATTGGTTGGTGGGCCCCCGTTGTACAGTGCTATAAAGAAAGGGGTGGGGGCTAGAGCGCAGGGCACGAGGTTCACCGCGCCGCCAGCCACCACCCCAACACTCCCTACCGATCGAGGGGCACTAGAGCAACGGGAAGCCGCCCCACCGCCGCCGGCGACTTCCGGGTGGATCCGGAGGACCCGCTGCCACCGTCCCGACCTCAACCGGAGGCCGACCGCGCCGCCAGCGCCTCCTCAACTCGCGGCCGCCCCAGCGACCGCCACCGCCGCCATGGCCGTCGTCGACCCCGTCGCCACCATGAATGGTATCTGCTCCTACTCTCCCCTTTTAGGTGTAGGTCTTCTCGATCTAGTAGTTGTTCATGTTTAGCCATGTTTTACCCTATTAATCAAGTTATACCCGAGATTAATCTACTGCTAGTTGGTTCTATAGTTCTATCAATGGTATCAGTCGCCTAATCTAGTAGTAGATTAGAGATCCGGGGTAGTTAGCACTCAAACAGAAAAGAAACACCCACTGTTAGTCGTGGCAGAGGGGAAAGAAAGGGAGGAATCGGTGAAAATTGAGTGAATCCGGAAGAAATCGATGAAGATCGATGAAATCCAAAGCGAAAGAAAGAAAAATCGATGAAAAAATCGAAAAATAAAGTGGATCTCAGATCTAAAATCCCAAAACCCTAACCTAACCCTAACCTTAACCCTAGATCTACGAGAAAGAGGCCGGGGGGAGGAGGACCTACCTGTGGCCTTCTTCACCGCCGGCCATCACCGTCGTCGTGCGGGTAGGGACGCCGGAGCGACACCGCTCGACGGCGGCGCGCTCGCCCGAGATGGGGAACGCGCGTGCCGGCGAGGGGGATCACCCCGGCGCTGCATCGCGAAGGAGGGAGGGGGAGCGCTACTGGCTCTTGTGCCGGCGGTGCTCACCCTCACCGTGACCGGCAAAGGCCGGCCATGGTGGGCCGCGGGCCCCCTCACCTCTCTCTCTGGATCCCAAGGGTCTGGGGGAGGGGAGAGAGGCTAGGGGAAGGAGAGGAGGAGGAGCGCTGCGGCCATGGCCGGCGGTGCTCGTCCCCGCCGTCGCCGGCGAAGACGCCGGCCATGGCCGCCGGCGCTGCGTGCGCCGCCGGGCCGTAAGCGGAGAAGGCGGGGAGAGAAGAAGGAAATGAGCTAGGGTTTCGGGGGCGAGCGGCCGGCGACGCGTTTTATATGCGCGTGAGACGCGCTCGGCCGTCGATCAAATCGGATGGCCACGAGCGCGCCACGTCGCCTGCAGCTGGAGCGGGGCCAGAAGCGGCCCATGCGGGCGATGGCGCTGGGCCAGTTAGGCGGCCCAGCCGTCGGTTTTCGGGCTAAAGCCCAGGCGGGCGAGAGGCTCGCGGAGCCGGACCAGCGGAAGCGCGGCTGGGCCGGGCTGCTGAGGGCCAATTCCGTGCGCGAACGAGAGTCCAGGGGCCAAAAGCAGACTTGTGCCGAGAAAATAAAAAGGGCCGTTTTCTCTTCGCGGGCCGAAATCGTTTGCTGCGCATAGTAACTTTTTTTCATTAAGTTTATTTATTTTTTTCAGAAGCTATTTTTGGTTTTTGGTGTTAATTTGCATGTTTTCAAGTAAATATCTCTGTTTAAATTTTTGCACATAGTAATTATTTTTACAGAGAGTAGAATGCTTCTGAAAATTAATTTTTCTCATGATATTTGATGTTTTTCCGCTGCGTAATTTATTCTCTAGTTAAATTGAACCAAAGGGATATTTAATTAGAGAAGTAGAAATATTTTAAATACAGTTTTATGATATTGTTATTTTCTGGCCAAAGCTGATAATTACAATATTACAAATATTCTTGTTCAAGTTATTATGCATTTATTCTATTTTCTGCCCAAAGGTGACATAGAATTCATGTAGAAAGCATGTTGTATGTGTTGATTTTGACCAAAGTTAAATTAATACATACAATATTTAATTTTATTATTGTTTTCACCATTTTATGTCAAAATTTCAGGCCCAAATGCTATGAGCTACGTTGCTGGTATGCCTATGCTGGTTGGAAGCAACTATGGAGAATGGCGCACGCAGTTCAACCTGGCAGTGGTGATGACAGACATTGACACCGCCATGAACTACCCATATCCGGTACTCCCTGAGGCACCGGTGCGTGCACAAAATGAGTCTGATGAGGCATTCACGGCACAAGAGCGTGACCACGCGCCCATTAGAGCTAATTATGATTTCGAGAAGAGAAAATGGGATATCTCAAACAAGAAGTGTCTGCTGATAATGCGGACAAAGATGGCAGAGGCCATAAGGAACTCTATCCCAGAAAAGAATGCAGAGGGTGTTGCTCTCACTGCACCTGAGTATATGGCACTAGTGGAGACTCAGTTCACTGGGTCGTCCAAGACTTATGCCAGGACGCTGATTGATCAGTTTCTGAACACGAAGTATACAGGTGGAGGTGTGAGAGAGCACATCTTGAAGTTGAGCAACCTACATGGGAAGTTAGCTAGTTTGGACATGAAGCTACCAGAGGATTTTCTTGTCCATACAGTTTTTCGCTCACTTCCACCCGCATTCTCCAACTTAGAGATCACTTACAATTCCTTAGAGGAAAAATGGGATACGCAGAAGCTCATAGCACGCTGTGTCCAAGATGAGGACATGATGATTGCACAAAATGGTGGACAGGTAAACTATGTGCACCATCAGCAGAAGAAAAAGAACTTCCCTAACAAGAACTTTAAAGCCAAGAATCAGTGGGAGAGTGGTCCTTCAAATGCTCCCAACAAAGACAAGGGCAAGGCACCAATGCAGTTTGATCGCTCAAACAAGCCACAAGACAAGAAAGAAGTTGGCAAAAATGAGTGCCTGCATTGTGGGAAGGCAGGACACTGGCAGAACAAGTGTTCTGAATGGCTTGAAATGATGTGGAAGAAGGGTGAGGATTTTATTACTTTTGTAGATGAATCTCTGTTTTTAAGTTATGATAAATCTACTTGGTGGATTGATTCAGGTGCAACTACTCACGTTGCTAATTCTATGCAGGGATTAAGTATGAGCCGGATGCTGCAAAGAGGAGAAAGAGGAGTTAAAGTTGCAAACGGCGTTGAAGCTGAAGTGGAGGCGATAGGAGAACTCCCCATCAAGTTGAAAGACGGTTTCACGCTTCAGCCACACGACGTCCTTTATGTTCCCTCTTTGAGCAGGAATTTAATTTCAGTTTCATGTTTATCAGACGATGGTTTTAAGTGTTTATTCGATAGCGAACAATGCTTAATCATGTTGAATAAAGTTTGTGTGGGTCTTGCCTTCCGACAAGACAAACTTTATAAGTTATCTACTTATGATGATTTGTATGCATGTGAAGATGTGTATGCAAGTACTAAGATTGTGCATGAGATTAAAAATGTATCTTCGTCTACAAAAGTAATCAAGAAGCAGAAAAGAATTGATGACGTTTCATCGAAATTATGGCACTGTCGTTTAGGCCACATTTCGAGGGGGAGAATGGAACGTTTAGTTAAAGGATCAATTCTTCCACCGCTACAATTTTCAGACTTAGAACAATGTATTGATTGCATCAAAGGCAAATACGTGAAGCAAGTAAACAAAGTAGCTAAACGAAGCACGGGAACCTTAGACATAATACACACAGATATCTGTGGTCCGTTTCCCATTGCATCAGTGGATGGTTTTGACTCGTTCTTGACATTCATAGACGACTACTCTCGTTATGGTTATATTTATCCAATAAAACAAAAGTCAGAAGCGTTGGATAAATTTAAGATATTCAAAGCTGAGGTTGAGAATCAGCTTAATAAGAAAATAAAATTAGTAAGATCAGACCGTGGGGGGAGTACTACGGTCGACACACCCCGTATGGCCAAATTCCAGGACCTTTTGCAAGGTACCTTCAGGAAAATGGCATGGTTGCCCAGTATAGTGCACCGGGTGACCCACAGCAAAATGGAGTAGCTGAAAGGAGAAACCGTACCTTGATGGATATGGTTAGAAGCATGATAAGCTATTCCACTTTACCAGTTAATTTATGGATGGAGGCTCTGAAGACTGCCATTCACATCCTAAACAAAGTGCCTAGCAAAGCAGTTCCTACAACACCTTATGAACTGTGGACGGGTAGAGAACCCTCTCTCAGATATATGCGTGTATGGGGCTGCCCCGCTGAGGCTAAGATTTTTAACCCAAATATTAGGAAGCTAGATCCCAAAACAGTCAGTTGCTATTTCATTGGCTATACTGAAAAGACAAAAGGTTATCGTTTCTATTGTCCTAACAGACACACAAAGTTTATAGAAACGAGACATGCAGTTTTTCTGGAGAATGAAATGATCAGGGGGAGCATGACTACTCGAGAAATTGATCTTGAGGAGAAGCGGGTTTTTGCTCCTTGCCCAATGATTCAAGAACCTTTTTTCGAGTTACCTGTGTCAATTCCAACAGTGGAAGCCACTGTGACACCAGTACAAGCTCCTATTTCTGTAGTGCCAGCAATGAATGAGAACGTGGAACCTATTCCTCATGTTGATCCAATTGTTGCACAAGAAATAGAACCTCAACAGCCTGTGGTTCCTGAAGTACCGGTTGTTGAGCCAGCTGCTGAACCAGCTGGAGGAGAACTGAGAAGGTCTACAAGAGTGAGACGCTCAGCCATTCCTGATTGCTATGAAATTGGCAACTTAGAAGAATTTCAAATGGGGGGTGATCCCGTCACATTTGAAGAGGCTATGAGAAGCGCTCAGTCTGAAAAATGGCTTGAAGCCATGCAAGAAGAAATGAAATCAATGAGTGCCAACAGAGTTTGGGACTTAGAAGTAATTCCTAAAGGAGCCAAATCAGTAGGCTGCAAATGGGTCTACAAAACAAAATGTGACTCCAAAGGGAATATTGAAAGATATAAAGCGTGACTTGTGGCCAAAGGGTTCACACAAAGAGAAGGAATAGATTACAATGAGACGTTTTCTCCAGTCTCGTGTAAAGATGCTTTTAGAATTATAATGGCATTAGTGGCACACTATGATTTAGAATTACATCAGATGGATGTAAAGACAGCGTTCTTAAACGGGGATCTGTTTGAAAACGTCTACATGACTCAACCTAAAGGTTTTGTTGTGGAAGGCAAAGAAAACATGGGGTGCCGCCTAAGAAAATCCATTTATGGATTAAAACAAGCTTCTAGACAGTGGTACTTGAAGTTTGATGAGACAATTAAGAAATTTGGGTTTAAGGAAAATATAGAGGACAATTGCATCTATGCAAAGTTTAAGAATGGAAAATACATTTTCCTAATCCTATATGTGGATGATATCCTGCTTGCTAGCAGTGATACAAGAATGTTGCAAGAAACAAAAATGTTTTTGTCCTCTAATTTTGATATGAAAGATCTTGGTGAGGCTTCATATATTCTAGGCATTGAAATTCACCGAGATAGAAGAAACGGGGTTTTAGGACTATCGCAAAAGACATATTTGGAGAAGATCCTAAAGAAATATAATATGCATGCGAGTAAAGCCACACCTGCACCGATAGTGAAGGGCGATAAGTTTAGGGATTTCCAACGCCCCAGGAACCAATATGAGATCGATCAAATGAAAATGGTTCCATATGCTTCAGCAGTCGGTAGCTTACAGTACGCACAAGTGTGCACTCGCCCTGATTTAGCATATATCACCGGAGTACTCGGTAGATATCAAGATAACCCAGGCATAGAGCACTGGAAAATGGCAAAGAAAGATTTGCGGTATGTGCAAGGCACAAAAGACCTCATGCTAATATATAGAAGATCTGATTCTCTAGAGATAAGAGGATATTCAGATGCAGATTTTGCGGGAGACAAGGATGATAGAAAGTCCACGTCAGGTTATGTATTCACTCTCGCAGGGGGAGCTATTTCGTGGAGAAGCTCTAAACAAACTCTGCTTGCATCATCTACGATGTATGCAGAGTTTATAGCATGCTATGAGGCAACGTTGCAGGTCAAGTGGATAAAGAAATTTATACCCGACTTGAAAGTGGTAGATTGTATTAATAGACCACTTAAAATGTACTGCGACAATGAGCCCGCAGTATTTTACGCTCACAACAATAAGTCGAGTAATGCTACCAAACCAATAGAGATAAAGTTCTACGTTGTGAAAGATAAAATCCGGGATCACATCATAAGTCTGCAGCATATAAGTACGAAAAATATGCTAGCGGATCCGCTCACTAAAGGCTTACCACCCAGTGTGTTTAGAGAACACATTACCGGTATGGGTTTAAAGGAAAGCCTTATGATCACTGGATAATGGCCCGAGTTATGATCCTTCGTAATGGAGAAGTTTATTGTGGCTGGTTAATCTAATTGAAATGACAATTTTGATGACTCATGCTCAATGTGCTTTTTGTTATGAAGTGGATGTCAGGCGAAGAGCTTAAGGTAAGAAAACATACGGTGAGATCGAGGGGGAGATTGTTAGGTCGATCTCCACCACCACGGCCCAAAGGTCGTGATGGGCTCGGTCCATGCACCCTAATCGGGGGAGCCCAACCTAGCATTGGTTGGTGGGCCCCCGTTGTACAGTGCTATAAAGAAAGGGGTGGGGGCTAGGGCGCAGGGCACGAGGTTCACTGCGCCGCCAGCCACCACCCCAACACTCCCTACCGATCGAGGGGCACTGGAGCAACGGGAAGCCGCACCACCGCCGCCGGCGACTTCCGGGTGGATCCGGAGGACCCGCTGCCACTGCCCCGACCTCAACCGGAGGCCGACCGCGCCGCCAGCGCCTCCTCAACTCGCGGCTGCCCCAGCGACCGCCACCGCCGCCATGGCCGCCGTCGACCCCGTCGCCACCACGAACGGTATCGGCTCCTACTCTCCCCTTTTAGGTGTAGTTCTTCTCGATCTAGTAGTTGTTCATGTTTAGCCATGTTTTACCCTATTAATCAAGTTATACCCGAGATTAATCTACTGATAGTTGGTTCTATAGTTCTATCAGACTGTTTACATGAACCTTTATTTTGAAACTTGGAGGCAACTTTGCAGCTGGACAACGCACTAGCATGCAGTTTCAGTGCGGGGCACAATGAGGCCACTTGCCCATGCACTAGCTGAGCTCTCGTTTCAAATTCATTCAACATGTTCCTATCTCTGGCGCAATGAGGTTGTGTAACATTATATAAATTTGGTGGTGACATCTTGTCCTTACAGGATTTAGGCCCCCTTTGGAACAAAGGATTGGTGAAGTAATTTTGTAGGATTTAGTTCCTCGATCCTATATAGTAGTAACAAAGTAGCTGGCACTTTGCCTGTGCGTGTTAATAGCATTGAGCAATTGTGTTCATCACGTTACAAACAAACGTGTGCTCTGCACGACGCGCTGAAGTCAACGTTGTTACTCTGTTAGTTGGCCAGGCCGTGATCAGCAAATAGCTTGATTGCCTAAGCATACGATTGCCTCAGAAGGCCGTGATCAGCAAATAGCCTTATTGCATAGGCATACGATTGTCTCAGAAGGCCTGAAATAAAGCACGTAATAGCAGCATGATTGATTAGTTACCGCGTGCCGCATTGACTAAACTAACTTAAATGCTACCAAGGTAGAAACTTAGAGACCTGCGCCGATTCCTCCATAGCAACGAAGTGACAGCCAAGGCAAGAACGGAGGAAGTGCACTTGCACACCGGGAAACACTATGCAAAAGGGTCAAAGAAGACACTTCACTCGGTGACGCAAATTGCAAAACGCGTCACCTATAGCATATTGGTGACGCGTTTTAAGAAGCCGCGTCACCCGTATTTCTCAATTATTCTCGTGGATATGAAAACGCGTCACCGATTATGACTGATCGGTGACACGTTTCAACAAAACGCGTCACCAAAATGATAGGTGACGCGTTACTTAGAGACGCGTCACCGATCGAAGGCTTGATGGTAGACGCGTTTTGGCAAAACCAGCGTCGCCAAGGACGGGCAGACGCGTGAGGTTAATCCGCGTCACCGTAGGCAGTAGCCGAATCCGCGTCACCGGTAGGCAGTAGCCGGACCCGAAATTTTCTTAAACTGCAGTTGACACACCTGCCTCGCGTCCCTCTCTCTCTGCTCCATCTCTTTCTCCGCACCGCACCCTCTCTCTCTCTGCTCCATCTCTCTCCGCGCGTCGTCGCCGCCACCGCCGCCGCCTCCCTCTCTCTGCGCGCCGCCGCCGCCTCCCTCTCTCTCCGCGCGCCGCCGCCGCCGCCGCCTCTCGCTCGCGGCTCCCTACTCTCTCTTCCCCTCCCTCTCTTTCGATCATCCCCTCCCCTTCTAGATCTAGCCGGAGTTGGGGCCATGCCAGAGGCGCGGCTCGCGGCTGTCGGTGCTGGGGCTTGGGCTCTCAGCCGCCCAAAGACAAGGTCGCACGAGGCCGCCCAGAGCAAGGGCCCGGGGGTAAGCGGCGGTCCGGAGCTGCCCCGCCGCCGGCGTCCCCGACTCGCCGCTGCGGTGCCTTCTGCTCTCTGGCCCCAGATCTCGAGATGCGTCACGACCTCCAACGACGGTCAGTGATCTCCCTCCCTCCCTCTAATTTCCCATGATTGATTTAGGTCATGATCTAGGGTTTGGCCATGGAGGTACTCCCAAGGGCTACTAGGTGCGTGCTCCACGTCAAGCCGGCGATGGTCACGAAGCCTGAGCCCCTCGGCATCGATAGGTACATGGACCCCCAAACCCCCTCCCTTGGTGAGAGCTCCCATGGCTGCGATTTGGGACTATTTAGGGTTGGATGTGTAGTTGGATTTGGTTGCTAGTGAAGGATTTGTGCATTTCCAGTTATTTTGTCTGTGTCATGGTGGTGGCTAACGCAGCAACACTGAAGGCTCGGTGCCTCCTCATTTTGTTCTATATTGACATATTATAAGTGTTATTGCCACATTGCTAGTTTAATTTCATTTTGAATTGATTTTTGTATTATAATTTCTTTCATATTGCTAGTTTAATAATGAACCAGACCGTTTTCTCATCACCATCCAAGCTTTGGAGATTCTTATTGGCAATGATGAAGTCCACAGGTGCTGCTTCCTTGTTATTGGCTTTGGAGTTTTTCTTTTCTACTTTGCAAACCATAATGATCAGATTTTTCTTTTGTTCATGGCTGCAAGATTTAATGAGTATTAGCATGGGGAAACACTTTGTTCATGTTTAGCTGGCTAGTGAGCATCAGTAAATTTTCCACAGTTCAACATGCTAATGTATTGCTCTTAAACTAATCCATATCAGGTAAATTTTATTTCTAAGGATTAACTAATGTATTGCTCTTCTATCAATTCAACATGCTACTGTAATTCTCCACAGTTTTCATATGTATGTCTCATATGTAATACTGCAGTGAACTATCAGCTCACTCTACTGTTGTAATTCCCTGAATGTTGTTTCATCTTGAGTCTTGATAGCAGATTGAATTATATAATGAGTAAATTTCATGGCCGGTCCCTAAACTATTGGCCAGTTCTCATCTAGGTCCACAAACTATAAAATTGCATTTTTGGGTCCCTAAACTATCTAACTGGATCATCTAGGTCCAAATCTGCTGCGAGGACATCAAAGAGATGACATGGCATGCTGACTGTGAATCCTACATGGAACCTGACATGTGGGGACCATATGTCATCCTCCTCTCTCTTCCTCTCATTCTCTCTCAACAATTCCCCACCAGTCGAGCTCCCCCGGCCATCTTCCCCTAGCGACCTCGCTAGAGGGAGAAGGTCGGGAGAGCGATGGCGGGGCGAGCAGGGCCGGGGTCGGTGAGGGGGAGACGGTCACGCCCCGTGTTCGCCCGTCCGTCTCCCATGCGGCGACCCTGGCGCCGCTCGTCTAGCGGCGCCTCCCCACCTCATAGAGCCTCAGCGCACCTGCTCCTTGTCGGAGCCCTCATTGTTTTTCCTGCCCCGTGGCGGAGCTCCCCTAGGTAGAACCTCGCTCGACCGGCAGCAGGGCTCGCTCGGCCCGTAGAACCATGAATCATCCCAATTTTGGTGGTCCCTGTTGCCAGAGCTCATCAATAATGGTTCAGGGGCAGAGCTAGGGAGGTGAGAGAGCTGATGGTGTGGGGAGTTGAGTGGAGACGGAGCATTGGCGGTGAATTTGGCCGGCGATTGGAGCTCGGCTGGTTGGAAATTGCTAAGAGAGAAGAAGAGGGAGACATAGGAGGCTGGCATATGGGCCCCACATTTCAGGTTCCACATAGGCTTCACAGTCAGCATGCCACATCAGCTCTTGGATGTCCCCATGACAAATTTGGACCTAGATGACCCAGTTAGATAGTTTAGGGACCCAAAAATGCAATTTTATAGTTCGTGGACCTGGATGAGAACTGCCCAATAGTTTAGGGACCGGCCATGAAATTTACTTTTATATAATCAAGCTGTTAGATATTTGTTTGTCATTTGCCTGTATGTTAGAAGTGTAATGTAGTTTCATTCTTTTTTCTGCAATGTCACAAGTGGCATCACCAGTAACTGAACTAATTGTGGTTTCATTCATTTGCTTATTTGGTTTCAGGTTGCTAATTGTGGAAACTGGGCTGACAATTGCTGACAATGGTGCTTATTACTTTTTCTCCAACAGGTATCATGTACAGGCCCTGCCATTATGCCAGCAAGGGATGTTGCTACTTAACTAGATCTTCCAACAGGTATTGTTTTTTGATACTAGTTCTATGATCTGGTTTCTGCTCCTTGTTTATAACTGAACAACATAACTGCATAAGGCTGCTGTTTTTTTATACAACCTTGCAAGTAGCAAAGCTTATGAACTATGCATGAAGTAGAAAACATACGTAAGTTACACATATGAAATACCATGAACCTCTACGCTAATTTCCTGTTTCTTATGGAGAAGAGCTAAGATCACTATAAAAATAGTAACTAAAGATTGCTCTGAATCTTCTTACACTAAATTTGTAACTTCATCTTTGATAGGTGGTGTCACCATTTGTTAGAAACTGAAGGTGGCTTTAGAGATTAATGTGGTGGATTTACAGGTACCAGTTGCATCTTGTGGGCTATAATAATGCAACCGAGTGCTGAATGTAGGCTCATGATACTTGCTGAGTAGCAACACCATGATTTCTACGCTTTATCTTGTTTGCAACTTGATCATGGCCATAATGTTGTATCTTTACATAATGTAGCACAGATGTATGCATGAGCAAATATTGGTGTATATTACTGTGATCAGAGAGAAGAGGAACTGGGATATATGTATGGCCTTTTTCCTGGCATTTTTCTTTTGCATGTATGTGTGATCAGAGAAAGAATTACGATGTATGTATCATGTATGGCATTCCTGTTGCATGTCCTATTTTCTTTTTTTTTAATTCGTCATTGGAGACGCGTTTTGGTAAAATGTGTCACCATAAATTGCTCATCGGTGACGCGTTTTCTAAAAACGTGTCACCGATGAGGGCCATCAGTGACGCGTTTTCTAAAAACGTGTCACCGATAAGGTCCATCGGTGACGCGTTTTGGCTAAAATCGCATCTCCGATGACGTTTATCGGTGACACGAATTTTCCGCGTCACCGAACTTCGTTACATCGGTGACGAAAAAAGGGTGACGCGAAATTTTTCGCGTCACCGATGACCCTTGAGACGCGTCTCTGATGAGGCGTTCTTACATAGTGAAATACAGGGAGCTGGTTAATGCGGGAGTGGGACTTGCGCGATGTAGGGAGTGAACTTGAACGTGCACCTGACATCTGAGTGCGAGATGCACTACGCAAGCTGCACGCTAGTGCCCTGTCCACTAACAAGCACTATCTCACATAAAGCTTCGCCATGCACCCTCTACACCTTGATGAACCCCTCAAAAGGTTGCTAGCATACAGAAACTGGTTAGCATGTTTCCTTCTGATCGACCAAACTAATGCAACATTACCGGCAGTCTACTTTACACGTGCCATTCAACCAACGCGTGTGCATGTAGCCCTATGCACAAAAAGTATTTATCGGTCCGACGATGCCCCAATGCCTGACGCGCGACGACTCTGGATCACGAAACTGCCAATTAAGGTAAAGTGAATCTCTCTGCCAAAAACATTCGCGAGCCTGAGGCCTCATTCTGTGAACACTGCCCCACTTCTTTGGAAACGGATGACCACCTATTTGTGGAATGCCCCCGCGCCGCGGCTGTCTGGTCACGACTGGACCTCTCCATCCGCCCCGGGGATCAACGAACACCGTGGGTCATAGGTTGGAACTGCACCTTACCCAGACAGGTGCACACTGACATCATTCTTCTCATCCTCTGGCATATTTGGAAAGCAAGGAATGCCAAGATTTTCAACCACCAAGATATTCCGGCACTTGAAGTACTCCGACGTGTAACCCGCGACATAGACTCATGGAGCTGTAGGTTCAAGAAATCCCTCCCCATGCTTTCTGATTGGCATAGCTACATCTCGGCTAGGTGCTAGTCTCGCCCCCAAAGTTGTAACTTCAACCCGGTATGCCGGGCCACGATTTTGTTCTTGTAACTTGTTCACACTCAAATTTGGCAGGACTGAACAGGGCGGTCTAATCGGGTTGCCAAGGGCGGTTGGACCGGAATTTTCATGTTGCTCAAAAGGCAAATTGGACTGCACCATCATCTTCCTCTCGTCGAGCTGATCAAAATGCATATATGGATCGCCAAATTTGGAGTCCGGATGAAGGAGATATGACCCCGGGAAGATCTACACCTGCCAGGGACGGTTAGACAGGTTTCCAGGGGCGGTTAGACCGGTTTTGGTCTGTGTAATCCGAGTTGAGTTGTATTTTAGCACGAAATTTGTAAGGGTTTCGACTCCTAATGGGGCAAGACCTCCCCTCCCTATAAATATGAAGGGCCACGGCCGATTGAGGGCATCCAATCGATCAAAAACACTTCTATCTATTATTTTGCATCTTTTATCTTTCTCTTTTGCCCTAGCTTTTCCAACCCCTCTTGCCGTTCTTTCTTCGTCTCTACGGCGTTTGAGGACGTTCTAGGTGGCCTGCCGACCCTAGACCAACCCAAGGTGCGCTTGCCCCGACGGGGTCCCTCCCGGGCGAACGTTCGTTGGAAACTTGTCGGGTTGTCCGGCGAGACCGGTTTAACCGCCCGATAGAGGCGGTGTAACCGCCCTTACGCAGAGGTGCTGCAGCGAGCTCCTCGGCGTCCCACGCGATCTTGCGCGTTCGTGTGTTGGCCCGATTTTAGCGCCAACATATTTTGGCGACTCCGCTAGGGAAGAAGAAGAAGGGATCTATCACTATGGTTAATCTTGGTGAAGTTGATCCCGACAATATTCAAAGGCCGGCTATTGAACAATTGTCGGCTGAGGATCGTCAAGCATACGAAGCCTTCGTGAAGCAACGTGAGGAAGAGAACGCACAACTCAAAGCAAAGAAGGATCGTCAAGCATACGAAGCCTTCGTGAAGCAACGTGAGGAAGAGAACGCACAACTCAAAGCAAAGAAAGAAGAAGAAGATCGTCGATGGTTCCTCTCCCACTTCACGATAGATCGAAAGGGTGCCGTCTCCAAGAACAAGGAGGTGGTCATTGTTACAAGTGAAGAGGAGGCGAGCAATGTAACAACCAATGTGAGTTCTTCATCGCAGCCTGTTACTCTTGAGCAAGTTAGTGGTATAATCATTGAAAATCAAAAACAAATGCATGAGAGTTTTCAGAATATGCATAATAAATCTTTAGAGAGTATGAAAAAACAACCTTTGACTAGTGATGGTATTGACTAGTGATGGTAGTACTCCTCTTTTTGACATTGCTGGTACTTCACAACATAGAGCTATGCCTCATGATTCATCGGCTACATCCATACCTCAATATGGCATGCCGTTGAATTTTTTTCCAGGACAAACTATTCCAGGGCAGCAGAATGTGACAAAGTCGGTCACACCGGTGCAAGAAACCGGTCAGACCGGTTTAGGTCCTATTGTTGCATATCAATCGTCTCCTGAGCCAATAGCTAGTATACCTCCAGTTCAGGCTGATTTCAGCCGGAGTGGTGGGATTTCTGGTTATTATTTGCATCCACATACTGCTATAGCTTATAATACAAATCATATTGCTCCCCAAGGTTCAGGTTTTTCATATGGTCCAGCACCGTATACACAACCGAATCATACACCACAACAAATACCGAATCCTAGTACTTTTAATATGCAAAAGCCAGTTGATCGTCATTATGAACGTGTTCTTGAAAAACATAAAAATGAATTGGCTGCTATGTTTAAAGAGAGTTTCGGTATAGAGCTTAAAAGCAAAACTCTAATTTGTCAAAAACCTTATCCTGAAAGCTATGATGCTATGCCATATCCACAAGGTTTTAGAGTGCCAGAGTTTGCTAAGTTTACTGGGGAGGACAATAGGACTACATGGGAACATGTTAGTCAATTTAATGCACAAATGGGCGCTAATGGTAATTATGATTATTTAAAAATCAGAATGTTCCCTTTGACATTATCTGGTACTGCTTTCTCATGGTTTTCAGCATTATCCCCAAATTCTATTCATACATGGTCTCAATTAGAACATAAGTTCCATGAGCACTTTTATAGTGGTGGTAATGAATTGAGATTGTCTCATTTAACATCGGTTAGGCAAAAGAGTGATGAATCTGTTGCTGAATGTATTAGAAGATTTAGAGAAGTAATAAACCAATGTTATAGTTTGATTATTTCTGAAAAGGATCTTGCTGAATTAGCATTTAATGGTTTGAGATCTCATAATAAGGAAAAATTAGAAGGATATGAATTTCTTACCGTTAGTCAAGTGCTTCAAAGAGCTTTGGCTCAAGAAAGCCGAACTAAAGATAGCCAGCTCAAATCTGATTGTCCTAATATGCATATGGTAAATTATGATTCTTCGGATGATGAGAGTAAAGAAATTTATGCTGCTGAATTCATATGGTCATCTAAAGATACATCAAACACTTGTGCCTCTCTTAAGCCAGTCCATAAGAATCAGCAAGATGAAATTAAGTTTACTTTTGACATAGCCAAGTGTGATAGGATCTTTGATGAACTAATGAAGTTTGGAAAAATTAGAATATCTCATACTATGCCACCACTTGAGGAATTGAAGAAGCGTGCTTATTGTAAATTTCATAATTCTTATTCTCATGCTACTAACGATTGCAATGTATTCCGCCGCCAAATATAGTCGGCCATTAATGAAGGCCGTTTGGTTTTTCATGATATGCAAGTGGATCATAATCCTTTTCCTGTAAACACTCTTGAGTTGACAAATCCTAAGGTGTTAATTCGACTGGATCAAGCTGAAAAGGCCAAAGGGAAGAATGTGATTATTGGTGAAGAGAGGCCAAGCAAGAAAGTCCCCCAGATTATATCAAAGACTTCAACGCTCGAGGGGCCAAGCAAAGGTCAAAAGTCTGACTCTGCAAAAGTCGGTCTAACCGGTCCTAAAACCGGTCCAACCGGTCCTTCGAGTAGGTGTGAAAATGCTTCCCGATCCAAGAACAAGGTAAAGTTGAGTTTTGAAGAACTTTTGGCCAAATGCAAGAAGAAAGGAGCTACCCAAAAGAAAAAGAGTCGGCTAAACAATTCAAGATCATCACCAAGACATGAAAAACAGCAACGTATGCACCAACAAAGAGATAATTTTGTTTCTACATTATATCCTTTTGTTGGATCGTTTATGCCATGGTCTTGGCCTTATCCTTGTTATTATTCACCTGCTGATTATAGTAGTATGTACATGCAACCATACATGATTCAATATTCTAGTTCATATCCAAATTATGGTGCATTACAATGGTCGGTCACTTGCAAAAGTAATCTGGTCAAAAGCAATGGCTGTGCTGCTATTAAAAAGTGTGACAAGGACAACGAACAACATTCAAAGTATATACAGCCGAGGTGGTGTCCCTCGGGTTTGTCTCACACCAAAAAAAGGTAATTGCAGCAGAAGCGAAAGCAAGAGTTGATGAAGCAACAAACTGAAGAGAAGCCAGCAAGATTAGCAACAATCAAGCAGGTATGGCGACTAAAGCAAAGTGCTCCATCATCAACTTGAGTTGAAGCAAGTTTTATGGCCGGCAATATGTTGTCGCCCTTAGAAAAGTATATATGGCTGATGTACTGTTTATCATCGTCCTTGGGCAAATTCAGACCAGAGGAATGTTTTCTAGCACGCATGCTTTGCTAGAAAACAGGGGGCATATGTTCACACTCAAATTTTGCAGGTCTGAACAGGGCGGTCTAACCGAGTTGCCAAGGGCGGTTGGACCGGAATTTTCAAGTTGCTCAAAAGGTAAATTGGACTGCACCATCATCTTCCTCTCGTCGAGCTGATCAAAATGCATATATGGATCGCCTAATTTGGAGTCCGGATGAAGGAGATATGACCCCGGGAAAATCTACACCTGCCAGGGGTGGTTAGACCGGTTTTGGTCTGTGTAATCCGAGTTGAGTTGTATTTTAGCACGAAATTTGTCAGGGTTTCGACTCCTAATGGGGCAAGACCTCCCCTCCCTATAAATATGAAGGGCCACGGCCGATTGAGGGCATCCAATCGATCAAAAACACTTATATCTATTATTTTGTATCTTTTATCATTCTCTTTTGCCCTAGCTTTTCCAACCCCTCTTGTTGTTCTTCCTTCGTCTCTACGGCGTTTGAGGACGTTCTACGTGGCCTGCCGACCCTAGAACAACCCAAGGTGCGCTTGCCCCGACGGGGTCCCTCCCGGGCGAGCGTTCGTTGGTTTCTTGTCGGGTTGTCCGGCGAGACCGGTTTAACCGCCCCTACGCAGAGGTGTTGCAGCGAGCTCCTTGGCGTCCCACGCGATCTTGCGCGTTCGTGTGTTGGCCCGATTTTAGCGCCAACATATTTTGGCGACTCCGCTGGGGAAGAAGAAGAAGGGATCTATCACTATGGTTAATCTTGGTGAAGTTGATCCCAACAATATTCAAAGGCCGGCTTTTGAACAATTGTCGGCTGAGGATCGTCAAGCATACGAAGCCTTCGTAAAGCAATATGAGGAAGAGAATGCACAACTCAAAGCAAAGAAAGAAGAAGAAGATCGTCGATGGTTCCTCTCCCACTTCACGATAGATCGAAAGGGTGCCGTCTCCAAGAACAAGGAGGTGGTCATTGTTTCAAGTGAAGAGGAGGCAAGAAATGTAACAACCAATGTGAGTTCTTCATCGCAGCCCGTTACTCTTGAGCAAGTTAGTGGTTTAATCATTGAAAATCAGAAACAAATGCATGAGAGTTTTCAGAATATGCTTAATAAATCTTTAGAGAGTATGAAAAAACAACCTTTGGCGAGTGATGGCAGTACTCCTCTTTTTGACATTGCTGATACTTCACAACATAGAGCTATGCCTCATGATTCATCGGCTACATTCATACCTCAATATGGCATGCCGTTGAATTCTTTTCCAGGACAAACTATTCCAGGGCAGCAGAATGTGACAAAGTCGGTCACACCGGTGCAAGAAACCGGTCAGACCGGTTTAGGTCCTATTGTTGCATATCAATCATCTCCTGAGCCAATAGCTAGTATACCTCCAGTTCAGGCTGATTTCAGCCGGAGTGGTGGGATTTCTGGTTATTATTTGCATCCACATACTGCTATGGCTTATAATACAAATCCTATTGCTCCCCAAGGTTCAGGTTTTTCATATGGTCCAGCACCGTATACACAACCGAATCATACGCCACAACAAATACCGAATCCTAGTACTTTTAATATGCAAAAGCCAGTTGATCCTCATTATGAGCGTGTTCTTGAAAAACATAAAAAAGAATTGGCTGCTATGTTTAAAGAGAGCTTCGGTATATAGCTTAAAAGCAAAACTATAATTTGTCAAAAACCTTATCCTGAAAGCTACGATGCTATGCCATATCCACAAGGTTTTAGAGTGCCAGAGTTTGCTAAGTTTACTGGGGAGGACAATAGGACTACATGGGAACATGTTAGTCAATTTAATGCACAAATGGGCGCTTATGGTAATTATGATTATTTAAAAATCAGAATGTTCCCTTTGTCATTATCTGGTACTGCTTTCTCATGGTTTTCAGCATTATCCCCAAATTCTATTCATACATGGTCTCAATTAGAACATAAGTTCCATGATATAGTGGTGATAATGAATTGAGATTGTCTCATTTAACATCGGTTAGGCAAACGAGTGATGAATCTGTTGCTGAATATATTAGAAGATTTAGAGAAGTAATAAACCGATGTTATAGTTTGATTATTTCTGAAAAAGATCTTGCTGAATTAGCATTTAATGGTTTGAGATCTCATATTAAGGAAAAATTAGAAGGATATGAATTTCTTACCGTTAGTCAAGTGCTACAAAGAGCTTTGGCTCAAGAAAGCCGAACTAAAGATAGCCGGCTCAAATCTGATCGTCCTAATATGCATATGGTAAATTATGATTCTTCGGACGATGAGAGTAAAGAAATTTATGCTGCTGAATTCATATGGTCATCTAAAGATACATCAAACACTTGCGCCTCTCTTAAGCCAGTCCATAAGAATCAGCAAGATGAAATTAAGTTTACTTTTGACATAGCCAAGTGTGATAGGATCTTTGATGAACTAATGAAGCTTGGAAAAATTAGAATATCTCATACTATGCCACCACTTGAGGAATTGAAGAAGCGTGCTTATTGTAAATTTCATAATTCTTATTCTCATGCTACTAACGATTGCAATGTATTCCGCCGCCAAATACAGTCGGCCATTAATGAAGGCTGTTTGGTTTTTCATGATATGCAAGTGGATCATAATCCTTTTCCTGTAAACACTCTTGAGTTGACAAATCCTAAGGTGTTAATTCGGCTGGATCAAGCTGAAAAGGCCAAAGGGAAGAATGTGATTATTGGTGAAGAGAGGCCAAGCAAGAAAGTCCCCCAGATTATATCAAAGACTTCAACGCTCGAGGGGCCAAGCAAAGGTCAAAAGTCCGACTCTGCAAAAGTCGGTCTAACTGGTCCTAAAACCGGTCCAACCGGTCCTTCGAGTAGGTGTGAAAATGCTTCCCGATCCAAGAACAAGGTAAAGTTGAGTTTTGAAGAACTTTTGGCCAAATGCAAGAAGAAAGGAGCTACCCAAAAGAAAAAGAGTCGGCTAAACAATTCAAGATCATCACCAAGACATGAAAAACAGCAATGTATGCACCAACAAAGAGATAATTTTGTTTCTACATTATATCCTTTTGTTGGATCGTTTATGCCATGGTCTTGGCCTTATCCTTGTTATTATTCACCTGCTGATTATAGTAGTATGTACATGCAACCACACATGATTCAATATTCTAGTTCATATCCAAATTATGGTGCATTACAATGGTCGGTCACTTGCAAAAGTAATATGGTCAAAAGCAATGTTTGTGCTGCTATTAAAAAGTGTGACAAGGACAACGAACAACATTCAAAGTATATACAGCCGAGGTGGTGTCCCTCGGGTTTGTCTCACGCCCAAAAAAGGTAATTGCAGCGGAAGCGAAAGCAAGAGTTGATGAAGCAACAAACTGAAGAGAAGCCAGCAAGATTAGCAACAATCAAGCAGGTATAGCGACTAAAGCAAAGTGCTCCATCATCAACTTGAGTTGAAGCAAGTTTTATGGCCGGCAATATGTTGTCGCCCTTAGAAAAGTATATATGGCCGATGTACTGTTTATCATCGTCCTTGGGCAAATTCAGACCAGAGGAATGTTTTCTAGCACGCATGCTTTGCTAGAAAACAGGAGGGCATATGTTCACACTCAAATTTTGCAGGTCTGAACAGGGCGGTCTAACCGAGTTGCCAAGGGCGGTTGGACCGGAATTTTCAAGTTGCTCAAAAGGTAAATTGGACTGCACCATCATCTTCCTCTCGTCGAGCTGATCAAAATGCATATATGGATCGCCTAATTTGGAGTCCGGATGAAGGAGATATAACCCCGGGAAAATCTACACCTGCCAGGGGCGGTTAGATCGGTTTTGGTCTGTGTAATCCGAGTTGAATTGTATTTTAGCACGAAATTTGTCAGGATTTCGACTCCTAATGGGGCAAGACCTCCCCTCCCTATAAATATGAAGGGCCACGGCCGATTGAGGGCATCCAATCGATCAAAAACACTTCTATCTATTATTTTGCATCTTTTATCATTCTCTTTTGCCCTAGCTTTTCCAACCCCTCTTGTTGTTCTTCCTTCGTCTCTACGGCGTTTGAGGACGTTTTAGGTGGCCTGTCGACCCTAGAACAACCCAAGGTGCGCTTGCCCCGACGGGGTCCCTCCCGGGCGAGCGTTCGTTGGTTTCTTGTCGGGTTGTCTGGCGAGACCGGTTTAACCGCCCCTACGCAGAGGTGCTGCAGCGAGCTCCTTGGCGTCCCACGCGATCTTGCGCGTTCGTGTGTTGGCCTGATTTTAGCGCCAACATATTTTGGCGACTCCGCTGGGGAAGAAGAAGAAGGGATCTATCACTATGGTTAATCTTGGTGAAGTTGATCCCGACAATATTCAAAGGCCGGCTTTTGAACAATTGTCGGCTGAGGATCGTCAAGCATACGAAGCCTTCGTAAAGCAATGTGAGGAAGAGAACGCATGACTCAAAGCAAAGAAAGAAGAAGAAGATCGTCGATGGTTCCTCTCCCACTTCACGATAGATCGAAAGGGTGCCGTCTCCAAGAACAAGGAGGTGGTCATTGTTTCAAGTGAAGAGGAGGCAAGAAATGTAACAACCAATGTGAGTTCTTCATCGCAGCCCGTTACTCTTGAGCAAGTTAGTGGTTTAATCATTGAAAATCAGAAACAAATGCATGAGAGTTTTCAGAATATGCTTAATAAATCTTTAGAGAGTATGAAAAAACAACCTTTGGCGAGTGATGGCAGTACTCCTCTTTTTGACATTAATGGTACTTCACAACATAGAGCTATGTCTCATGATTCATCGGCTACATTCATACCTCAATATGGCATGCCGTTGAATTCTTTTCCAGGACAAACTATTCCAGGGCAGCAGAATGTGACAAAGTCGGTCACACCGGTGCAAGAAACCGGTCAGACCGGTTTAGGTCCTATTGTTGCATATCAATCATCTCCTGAGCCAATAGCTAGTATACCTCCAGTTCAGGCTGATTTCAGCCGGAGTGGTGGGATTTCTGGTTATTATTTGCATCCACATACTGCTATGGCGTATAATACAAATCCTATTGCTCCCCAAGGTTCAGGTTTTTCATATGGTCCAGCACCATATACACAACCGAATCATACGCCACAACAAATACCGAATCCTAGTACTTTTAATATGCAAAAGCCAGTTGATCCTCATTATGAGCGTGTTCTTGAAAAACATAAAAAAGAATTGGCTGCTATGTTTAAAGAGAGTTTCGGTATAGAGCTTAAAAGCAAAGCTATAATTTGTTAAAAACCTTATCCTGAAAGCTACGATGCTATGCCATATCCACAAGGTTTTAGAGTGCCAGAGTTTGCTAAGTTTACTGGGGAGGACAATAGGACTACATGGGAACATGTTAGTCAATTTAATGCACAAATGGGCGCTTATGGTAATTATGATTATTTAAAAATCAGAATGTTCCCTTTGTCATTATCTGATACTGCTTTCTCATGGTTTTCAGCATTATCCCCAAATTCTATTCATACATGGTCTCAATTAGAACATAAGTTCCATGAGCACTTTTATAGTGGTGATAATGAATTGAGATTGTCTCATTTAACATCGGTTAGGCAAAAGAGTGTTGAATCTGTTGCTGAATATATTAGAAGATTTAGAGAAGTAATAAACCGATGTTATAGTTTGATTATTTCTGAAAAGGATCTTGCTGAATTAGCATTTAATGGTTTGAGATCTCATATTAAGGAAAAATTAGAAGGATATGAATTTCTTACCGTTAGTCAAGTGCTTCAAAGAGCTTTGGCTCAAGAAAGCCGAACTAAAGATAGCCGGCTCAAATCTGATCGTCCTAATATGCATATGGTAAATTATGATTCTTCGGACGATGAGAGTAAAGAAATTTATGCTGCTGAATTCATATGGTCATCTAAAGATACATCAAACACTTGCGCCTCTCTTAAGCCAGTCCATAAGAATCAGCAAGATGAAATTAAGTTTACTTTTGACATAGCCAAGTGTGATAGGATCTTTGATGAACTAATGAAGCTTGGAAAAATTAGAATATCTCATACTATGCCACCACTTGAGGAATTGAAGAAGCGTGCTTATTGTAAATTTCATAATTCTTATTCCCATGCTACTAACGATTGCAATGTATTCTGCCGCCAAATACAGTCGGCCATTAATGAAGGCTGTTTGGTTTTTCATGATATGCAAGTGGATCATAATCCTTTTCCTGTAAACACTCTTGAGTTGACAAATCCTAAGGTATTAATTCGGCTGGATCAAGCTGAAAAGGCCAAAGGGAAGAATGTGATTATTGGTGAAGAGAGGCCAAGCAAGAAAGTCCCCCAGATTATATCAAAGACTTCAATGCTCGAGGGGCCAAGCAAAGGTCAAAAGTCCGACTCTGCAAAAGTCGGTCTAACCGGTCCTAAAACCGGTCCAACCGGTCCTTCGAGTAGGTGTGAAAATGCTTCCCGATCCAAGAACAAGGTAAAGTTGAGTTTTGAAGAACTTTTGGCCAAATGCAAGACGAAAGGAGCTACCCAAAAGAAAAAGAGTCGGCTAAACAATTCAAGATCATCACCAAGACATGAAAAACAGCAACGTATGCACCAACAAAGAGATAATTTTGTTTCTACATTATATCCTTTTGTTGGATCGTTTATGCCATGGTCTTGGCCTTATCCTTGTTATTATTCACCTGCTGATTATAGTAGTATGTACATGCAACCATACATGATTCAATATTCTAGTTCATATCCAAATTATGGTGCATTACAAAGGTCGGTCACTTGCAAAAGTAATCTGGTCAAAAGCAATGTTTGTGCTGCTATTAAAAAGTGTGAGAAGGACACGAACATCATTCAAAGTATATACAGCCGAGGTGGTGTCCCTCAGGTTTGTCTCACACCTAAAAAAGGTAATTGCAGTGGAAGCAAAAGCAAGAGTTGATGAAGCAACAAACTGAAGAGAAGCCAGCAAGATTAGCAACAATCAAGCAGGTATGGCGACTAAAGCAAAGTGCTCCATCATCAACTTGAGTTGAAGCAAGTTTTATGGCCGGCAATATGTTGTCGCCCTTAGAAAAGTATATATGGCCGATGTACTGTTTATCATCGTCCTTGGACAAATTCAAACTAGAGGAATGTTTTCTAGCACGCATGCTTTGCTAGAAAGCAGGGGGGCATATGTTCACACTCAAATTTGGCAGGTCTGAACAGGGCGGTCTAACCGGGTTACCAAGGGCGGTTGGACCGGAATTTTAATGTTGCTCAAAAGGCAAATTGGACTGCACCATCATCTTCCTCTCGTCGAGCTGATCAAAATGCATATATGGATCGCCTAATTTGGAGTCCGGAGGAAGGAGATATGACCCCGGGAAGATCTACACCTGCCAGGGGCGGTTAGACAGGTTTCCAGGGGCGGTTAGACCGGTTTTGGTTTGTATAATCCGAGTTGAGTTGTATTTTAGCACGAAATTTGTAAGGGTTTCGACTCCTAATGGGGCAAGACATCCGCTCCCTATAAATATGAAGGGCCACGGCAGATTGAGGGCATCCAATCGATCAAAAACACTTCTATCTATTATTTTGCATCTTTTATCTTTCTCTTTTGTCCTAGCTATTCCAACCCCTCTTGCTGTTATTTTTTCGTCTCTACGGCGTTTGAGGACGTTCTAGGTGGCCTGCCGACCCTAAAACAACCCAAGGTGCGCTTGCCCCGACGGGGTCCCTCCCGGGCGAGCGTTCGTTGGTTTCTTGTCGGGTTGTCCGGCGAGACCGGTTTAACCGCCCCATAGAGGCGGTGTAACCGCCCCTACGCAGAGGTGCTGCAGCGAGCTACTCGGCGTCCCGCGCGATCTTGCGCGTTCGTGTGTTGGCCCGATTTTAGCGCCAACATAACTTTACGATTCGATCAATGGAAGTAGGTGGGGATCTTCCCCCGATGTTGTTGTTCGAAAAAAAAAATGCATATGCTAGCTGTATCAGTTACTCACTTACTCACAATGAGCGAGAAAACAATAGAGTATTGCGCAGGCTCCTGAATCCTGAATTCCTGACACTGCGCGAAGGCAGGCACACCAACATCATACAGCCGCAAACACGAAATAGGATACAAATGCCGAATCGAAGCGTGGTACAGAACACAGTGCAGACTGCATGCACAATAATATTATTTGCAGAACATGATCGTCACTGGAAAAACAAAGGCACATGCGTGCATAGAATGAAGAATCCCATGAAAACCGGCCAGACCATGACGAGCAGATACTACTGTCACACAATGCAAATACGTAGACAACACCGTACACAATAAAACACGTACAGTATGACACCAACGAGACTGTGAGATGAAGTCGATCGATGCACTGCAGCAGGGTGCACGAAGGAACAAGCTGCCATGGGGGGTCGTACTACGCGTGAGCAACCAAGAAGAAGGGCCGGGTGAAATGCATCGGACAAGCGCTAGAAACGGACAAACGGTTCGCGAGGCCCTTGATCCACGCCACCACGCCGCTCTCCTCCTGCGCGTCGTCCGCCTTCTCGCCCTCCTCCTCAGCATGGCTGTAGCCATGGTGGCGGTGGTGGTGGTGGAAGCGGTGGCCGTGGCCACCCAACCTCCTCCGCATGATGGCCTTCCTGAACCGCGGGCGACACGGGGAGGGCGAGCGGTGGCGGGCGGCGCGGGGAGGGCAGCTGCGGACCAGCGCTGGGAGGGCAGCGGCGCTCCGGCGCGGGCAGGAGGGCAGCGGAAGGAGAAGAAGAAGTCCTAGCCTCCGTCTCCATGCTCGATTACTCCATTTTCGTGTTCGATTCGACCTGCTCTGCCGGCCCAGCATCGGTGCTGGGGAGCAGAGGAAGAAGCGGGGAGGGAAGAAGATGTGTCTCACAAGGGTTGCACGTAGAAGAAGGGCGGAAAACACAAACACAAAACACAAAATGAGAAGAAGGGCCTAGGTTGATATTTGCCGATGTTTGGCTTCCAGGCGCGCTGGCAAGCATCAACTAGCAGCTATCAGAGTTTGCACGATTTCGGTTCATTCTGGCCAGTCGTCTACTGACAATGTGAAAATAATAGCGTATTGGGAGCTAATGCTCCTGAATCCCTGATACGGCGCCGAAGGCACACACTAACATCAGATATAGTCGCAATTCGCAAACACGAGATAGGATACATATTGTTGCCGAATCGAATCGTGGTACACAACAACACAGTGCAGAGAATCATCACACACATAACAGGCCAGACCATGCATGACAAGCAGATAATACTGCCACACGATGCAGTTACGTAGACACACCGTAGATGAAATAACCATAGTACAAAATAGCCGGCTATAGCTCCGCTATCTCCCGCTATAGCTGATTTTAGAGATGTGCCGCTATTTGCTTCTACGTGCAATTTAGCCGCTATTTGACGCTATAGCTCCATTTAGCCCGCTATTAGCTGTTTTTAGAGGCCTTCCGCTAAATGCCTTAGCCCGCTATTTTGTACCATAACACAGTATGACACGCCAACAAATAAACCGTGAGACGAAGCAGGCGGCGCTGCGGGCACTGCAGGTCTGCTGCAGCTAGCACTACACTACACATGGTGAACGAAGGAACAACTGAACAAAGCAGCCATGCGCGGCCGTACGCGTGATCTGATCAACCAAGAAGGGTGAAATGGATCGCTCCAGCTCTAGAAGCGGTTGACGAGGCCCTTGATCCATGCCACCACGCCGCCCTGCTCCTGCGTGGGCCGTAGCCATGGTGGCGGTGGTGGTGGACTGGTGGTGGTGGAAGCGGTGGCCGTGAGTCCGTGACCCGCGGACCTCCGCCTAATGGGCCGAAGCCCGGTCCTAACCCCAACTCGGCCTTTTTCATCTAAACAGTGGCCCGATCTTGATTCGATCCATAGCTCAGATTTGTGGCCCAATCTTTATCCCGCCTTTACGAAATAAGGCCCAGTCCTATCCAGGCCTGTATCTGATCCGCGGGCTGGCCCTTGGGCCATAGTTACCACGGCCTTTGGGCCACGAAGGGTCCTATATGTCTTCCACTCCTGCTACAGCCTTTGGGACACAAAGGGTCCGCACCAACGCCCAGAAATTCATTCCAGAAATTCTTAAAATTACCAAATTCGTTCCAGAAAATTTTTTAAAATGCCAAATTCGTTCCAGAAAATTTTTAAAAATGCCAAATTCGTTCCAGAAATTCATAAGAATGCCAAATTCGTTCTAGAAATTCATAAAAATACCAAATAAAAATAATCCAATGACACATTTCTGGCCATATCGATAGAATCCTAGCTTAATGCACGTGATTTCAGACATGTATATATTACTAAGATATACCCCTAAACTAGTATTAAATATTAATTCTCCAACCGCCAAGGTAACTTTGTCCCTCTAATCTCACAAGGATCAGTAGTAATGAAGTACTGCAAAAGAAATAATGAGAAAATGATCAGTACATGTATTGGTACTGCAAAATACAAGTATTATGATAGCTTAACAACAGACAACAGCTAGTCCATATGTAAGCTGATAGCTTAAAAACAGAGAACAGCTAGTCTTATGCCAATTGCAAGATGCTGCTGCTATCAGAGTGCATCTCTACTATCTGAATACCTGACAATATGCGCATTACTGACACAAGAAGCTTGTACTGCTACAAGTACAAGGTAACCTTTGCAAAATAAACTGCTACAACAATCTGATCTTGCCTAATAAATCCATAGACAACTAAGGGGGAAGCACGACTTGCTGGCACTTTACCTAGTTGAATAAATTTAGAAACATTACTATCTGAATGAAAGAACAATCATTCAACTATAGTTTTTAACAGCTAGTAGCAGCATTACTATCTGAACTGCAACTATAGTTATAAAAAACTGCTTAGTTAAAAATAGCAGAACAATTACCTAGCTTCTTTGTCAAACCCAAACTGGGCACCAAAGTAGAATGCAACAGACTGTAACCAGGAATCACTCTAAACTGCAACTAGTGCAAGCCAGTCCTCGTTCATGCCATCCCTAGCAAAGTTGATTCCTAGGCACAGGTTCTCCTTTTCTGTACAAAAAACAATGGAGGTCACCTGAACTTAACAGAACCAGAGGGAGGGAAAGGGAGTAAAGACACAGCAAAACAGCCAACACTGCATTAACAGAACCCAAGAATTTTCTTGTTCTAACTTATGTCTGACTGAACTTATAGTTTCTAAGGACAGCAAAGGAACACAAGAACAATTTCAAGGATGACAACAGTTACTTCCAAAAGCTCTGTTTGCTTCAGTACAGAACTGTTTGCTTACTATCTTTAGTCTCTACAGATAAATCGGGAACAGCACCATCATCTAATCGGGAACAACACCATCATCTACAGATAAACACAACTATCCAATCAGAGTTCTCCTACTCCTTCCCACCACCAGAATCCAATCAGAGCTCTGCTAACTCATGCATGCTAGGAGTAAAAATTACTAGTACAGAACTCAGTCCAGGACATGCTAGTGACAACAGTTATAAAAAGTGCTACTGCTTGTTTGCTATCTCTAGTCTCTACAGATAAATCAGGTTGCTCTTTGTCAAGTGTGATTGCTAGTATAAAAGGACGACGACGACAGTGAATAGAATAATCAATCGATGGAATACAACAAAATGTATCTGTTATATAAGCACAACAAGAACCTGGTGGTCAAGATTAGACTGTTCTAATGACAGACTGCATCTCGTGCTAATTAATCAAGTAACCAAGGCGTTTCGATGAATTGAATTGAACTGTACACACGGCCAGATCGGAGACGGAGAGAGCAATGGCAGCAACTTGGCAAGATAGATAGATGCAGGAATGGCTAACGGATGATTATGGACCTGGTAGCCTGCGGCTTGAGTCCCTTCTTGAAGCCGTTGCCAACGAAGCCCTTGTAGACGGGGACGAAGCCGCCCTCGCCCAAGAAGACGTCCTTCCCGGAGATGAACCTGAGCCGCGGCCGGCAGGTCTTCGAGATGACCGGCGGACAGCGGGGATCTTCGAGACGACCGGCGGATGGCGGGGACCTTGGAGACGGGCGGTGGCCGGCGGCCGGCGGCGGCGGCGACGTCGCCCTCTCCCTTCACAACCCTAGCCGCAGCCCTCGCCCACTCGGCGCTCCTTTGCGGCGAACGACGAGTCGAGTCCTAAGGAGCCCTTTCCACGATTCGCGGGCCGAGCCCTTCTTTCGATCCATGGGCTGAATTCGAGCAATATCCGAAATCCGATCCTTTTAAGACAAGGCCCGATCCGGCCTTTTCTCTATAGAGCCCGTAAATGAACTCGAAATTACTGGCCCGTGAATTAGATGGCCCGCAAGGCCCTTGGATTTACATGGCCCATTATCAGGCCGCCGCCGCATGATGGCCTTCCTGAACCGCCGGACCAACTCCTCCACCTCCTCATCCTCATGGTCGTCGTTGTCGCCGTCGTGCTCGGCGCGACGGAACCTCTTCCTCGCGCGTGGCGGTGGCGCTGGAACGGCTTCATCAACCCCTCCGCCGCGGCTTCGTCCTCATCGTCGTCGTGGCGGTGGCGGTGGAGCGAGACGCATGCCGTGGTGGTGGAACCACCACCACCTCCACCGCATCTCCTTCTTCCATACCCTAACCGCCGCGCCCTCGTCCTCGTGGTGGTCTGCGTCCTCACGGGCGGCGTCGCTGGCGACCTCTCCCTCGCCGTCACTATCGGGGAGCGAGCGGTCGGGGTCGGGCTCGGCCACGGCGGCCTTCGCCTCCTCCTCTGGCGCCGCCTCCTCGGCGGACAGAGGCAGGGCGGCGAGGTGGTGACGTGTGGGGGATATAGTATCCGGGTACCTCACGAGCAAGCCTGGCAGCCCACCAATAGGGGGCGGCCCGGCCCACCGTTCTGGACCTGATGACGTGCGGGACAAGTCGGCGCACGAAGGAAGGATCTGGAAGGAGGAGTTCTGGTTAGAATAGGAGTTTTTTAAAGAAGCAAAGGATCCTTAGAGATAGGATCGGCTACAAACCGACTTGTAACCCTGCCCCCCGATATATAAGGCGGGCAGGGACCCCCTCCAAACAACAGGAAATCTCTCAAGAGAACAATCCACGCAATACAACACCCTAAAACAGGACGTAGGGTATTACGTCGAGTCTACGGCCCGAACCTGTATAAACCCTTGTGTCTGTCCATCCTAACCATCTTGCTTCCGATCTTTGCGATCTTCCCTACATACAAATCACTTCCGTAGGCTACCCCGTGGAAGACTGCCGGAGAATATATCACTGACATTGGCGCGCCAGGTAGGGGGTATCGCCGAGATCAATCTGGTGAGCCTGATGGATCGCGTCAAGATCTTGGACAGCTGCAACCTCCCGAACGTCGACGGATTCGAGATCCAGTTCGGGAACATCACCGCTGCCGTTTTGGATTCCCAAGCGGCAGGAGCTACAACCGCCACGGAGGTTTCCTCTCTGACGCCGACTTCGGCCATCACGGCCCAATCCGGTCCGATCGCATCTGATCGTGCCGTCTCTACCCCGCTGATCCCATCGCAGAACGCGAGGCCCAACCAGTCGGGAACAGATCTACAACCACTCGGTTCCGATCCGGCTCCTGAGAGTCACGTCGCCGAGTCCTGTAAGGATCTAGATGTCTCCTAGAGGGGGGTGAATAGGCGAGATGACCAATTTTAACTTCTAAACCAATACTCAGCCTGCTGTCAGCTCCAGACGGTTAAACCGCCCCTGCTAGGCGGTTAAACCGCCCCTAGGCAGTGAACTGCCCAAAGAACTGCTAGAACCTCTTGCTTTTCTAGCACCAAACACACTTGGAGTACTTCTTGTACAGGTATATCTGATCAATATATTTAAGCTCCTGTACACAAATAGAGTATACCCAAGTAGATCGAAGCGGAAGCAAATATAAAGCTAGAAATAAGCAAGTAAAGTGAAGGAGAGACACAAGGATTTGTTTACCGAAGTTCGGACCCGCTGCAAGCACCAAGCAAGTTCAGCGGTTCCTAGTCTCCGTTTGAGGAACCCCGCAAGGTAACCTCGCCAAGATGTATACACGCCACACCTTAGCCCTTCACTAAAGATGGTCCTTTTCCACGAAGGAGGCAAGACCAGCCCTTACAAACTTCCGGTCGCTCACCACACGAATGGGAGCTCACCGGCAACGCCTAGCCGTCTAGGAGCCAAGCTCCAAGAGTAACAAATGCACAAATAAATTTTGACGCTAACCACGAGTGCTCAAGCTATGGTTTTGCTCTCTAATGCTCTCACAAGATCTCTGAGCTATTAAAGCTCTCAAGCTCACACCCAAAAGCTTCACTCAACCCCAACTCAAAGATTTCAACCAAATCAAGCAAACTCACAAAGAGTGATTGGGGGAAGCTCCTCTGCTGTTAGAATGTGTCAAGAAG
This sequence comes from Urochloa ruziziensis, assembly GCA_015476505.1. Lineage (NCBI taxonomy): Eukaryota > Viridiplantae > Streptophyta > Magnoliopsida > Poales > Poaceae > Urochloa > Urochloa ruziziensis. Next base: position 31,946 of record WEIB01000711.1, read on the forward strand.
GCTTAGGAATCACACAGAACCAGCAGCCCTCAAAGGAGAGGGCTAAGGGGTACAAATACCCCATCCAACAAAAACTAGCTGTTGGAGATC
>WEIB01000712.1:0-28856 GCA_015476505.1 Urochloa ruziziensis
ATACTCCAGATCCCTGAAGCCGTACACCATCTTCTCGTGAACTCCGAAGCATGGTGAGCCGTTGCGCCGGTGAGATTCCCGGCCGTCCGCCGCCGCCCGTGTAGCTTCCCTTTACCAGTAGTAATTCTCGAGTTTTTCTTGCCCAGGTGGTGCGGCTTGAGTTCCTGGGGGGAAGGAGCATCTCCGGCGTGACTCCGGCCTCGTCTCCGGCGATCCCCGGCGAGCCCACGGCGGCGGCGTCTGCTGTCCGTGAGGAAGAAGAGTGAGGGGTGTTAGTTTAAAAGACGAATCTTCCCAGGGGGTTATGTGAAAGATTTCAGGGCTTAAGTGTTGAGGTGGAGTAGTTTCCGGGGGTTTTTCGTAAGATTCAGGGGCCATTTCGTAAAGAAAGGACTGGTTGGTTTAGAATCTTTCTTTCCAGGGGCTTAACTGCAAAGTTTGTTTAATCTTTTTCGTTTAAATAAACCGAGATAAATCGCAGATCTTGTAAAACGCATAGTAAATCGTAGGAGTGTGAGAAAATTGTGAAACCAATTTTGTTGTACTTGTTGCGTCTCTGACTACAGCAGAAAAATATAAAAGCATGTTGTTTATGTGCAGTTTTCTATGTAGAAGTTTTTATTAGTTTATTAGCTTTCTATCAAAATAAATAGTTCTGCATGTCCAAAAATTCTGAGAAAATCACAGTAGTTCTAAAATGTGTTTTTGTGAGCACAGTAAAATTTTGGGTTGCGGGAGATCTGTGTAGTTTTAGTTAAGCTTTTTCTCCATAATTAGCTTGTATGTGCTGTTAAAAATAGTTGGGTATATGTTTTTGAGCTCAATAAATCATGGTAAATCTGTGTTAGTGTGTAGATAGTGTTTCTGTGAAGTTTTGCATTTTGTGCTTAATTTTGTTGCTGTTTGTTGTTTTAATAGATTTATAGCCTTTTTGTCTTTTTCAAAATAAATAGTTTCTGTTAGAATTAAGTGTTGAAAAATTTTCAGTGGTAATCTTGAGTTAAAAGCTGCTCAGAGAAGTTTTTGTGTTGCTAGATAAACTGTGTAGCTTTGTTTATATAATTAGTTGCTAAATAACCCTTTATATGTATATTTAAATGGTTTCATATAAATAGTTTTGTTAATAAAATGTTTTCCAAACTGTTTTGTTGAACTCAGTAAAGTTTGGATCTGTTGATATAATTCTTTCTTAGTGATAAGTTAATCTTACTTAAAGAGATATGCACTTACTCTATAAAATGCTAAAAATGGTGTTTGCAACATTTCATGTGATTTCATGTGCATATCTTGTTTTATAATTAAGCTGTATAATTAAATTGCTGCATGTAGAACTTTGTATCTTTTCTCGCTGTTATTCCAAACTCACACATGTGCATTTTCATGTAGAGAACGTGCTAGCTGACGGGATATATAATTTGGTGCCTGAGTCAGAGGCAGAGCAGCCAGAGCCTGAGGTTTTCACAGTTGAGGCAGAGCAAGACCCGAGCCAAGACTCGGAAGGGCCAAGGCCAGCGAAGGCAAGCACCGGAGTGCATAACCTTTTTAACGCAGCCACAATTTAAATTATTTACTTTACAAAGTATTTACCTTATGCATTAAGTTTTCATAGGAGTTGACTGGAAACCTAGTTGCATGATCCATAGGAAAACCCAGAGTTTTCTAGTATGTGTAGGTCGATAGAATTGCTAGGCTGGTTAAACGGTAGAAGTCGAGTAATTGCCTGTACTCGCGAGATGATAAGTGGATTCATTCAGAGTCATATTAACTTGTCATCTAGACTGGAAAAGAAAGTTAGGCCGGGCGGAGAATGTTGGTAAAAAAAAGAATGGAATTGTTGTAGCTCCGCCTGTGCCAGTTAAGGCCCGTTCGTTGTTAGCTCTGGGATCAAGATTGAATTGTACTACCTCACATGCTGGGAGTAAGAGGTAGTTGAAACTGGTAACTTATGTACTTTAGCTCGCACTGGTATGTTGAACTACGCCTGACTGCTTATTCATGTACCGGTTAGAGTAACTCATGGCTGACCCGTCGTTGGTATCGGTGGGGACTGGTACTTGAGGGTAGCAGGGTAGGTCAAGTATTTAGTGTTGGCTGAAGGAACGGCTGGCATGAGCAGCTCGACGGGGCTTGTTTGTGCCGTGTGGGTAGGTTAACCTTGCAAGGGATAAAACCGAATCGATTCGCCGTACTCACGGTATTGAGCTCTTGATCACTGGGCAGCATCGCTAGATAAGAAAGTGAACATGTTGATGATGGAATATATACATGCTGTATTGATTTAATCAAGTGATTGCTCTCTTGTAAAAGTGTTTACAAATGCTTATCTAGATTAAATAGCTCAACATTAATTTGGATGCTAAAACTTGAAAGCAAGGATCTACTGTTAGTTGCTTATTTTGGCAAAACAACAACCCAGCCAAAAGCTTTGCATACTAGGAGTCTTTTTCTAAGGATATCCTAGAGTCGGGTAAGACTTGCTGAGTTTTAGAACTCAACCTTGCTTGTGGAATAATTTTTACAGATGAGGATGATGCTAGAATAGCCGAGCAGGTGGCCGAGACGTTTCCGTTTGGTGTTCCTGATGGTTATCACCTTGAGTTTGTTCCGGCTCCTGCGGGTGTGGAGCCGAGGGAGTGATAATGCCAGCTGGGCTACTTGTGCATTATCCTGTCTTTGCGACGTAGACTCGTACCGTTTTAAATTTCCGCTGTGCATTTTGAACTCTGTGTTGTAATAACTTTTATAATGACTCGTTTTGTAAATTAAATTCACATGTACTGTGTTGTAAAATTTGTGACTCGTTATTTCATCTGTGCTCATTGTGAAGTGAGACTTGCCTCGTATTGGTTTCGATGATGTGATCAGTGGTGTAATCGGGAGTTACCCGACAGCAACTACACGGTTATGTCAGTTGAAGTGCGAGTGTGCTGTACTGCTTGCATTAGCTAAGGGACAATGCACTTGAGCTGACATAATTGGGGTGGTTCTGCCACAGCTGCATGCCAAAACTAACTCAGTATGACAATTAAACGAGGTATAAGAGTCTTTTCGCGCCATCATTAATACGGAGTATGTCCTAAAAAAGTCAAAATTGCACACTTTATGGGACGGAGAGAGTATCTTTCAAGAGAAAATTCCCTAAATGCCATAAAAAATTATACTCGTTCCTTATGTGCCATCAAAAAATTAGCGGTTACTTCAGTGCCAATGTTTTTAATTTTTCATTCCCTGTATGCCATCACCGTCACTTTTTAACTGAAGTCGTCACTCTATGCCGTTGGGACCCATACGTCAGTGGAAGGAAAATAACTTCTCCTTCATCCCTTCCACGGTCCCACTCCCACCTCCTTTCCCTCGGTTGATTTTGACTCCTGTCTCCGTCGTCTTCCCCTGCCTATCGCCTCTGTCGTCCGTCGCTGCTCCCGCCAATGGGAGGAGAGCCGAGAGCCACTGCTCTAACCCATGAGAGAGGGCGAGTCGGGCGCTTCCGCTCCCGTTGGTGGTTGGGAACAAGCTGGCCACCGCCTCTCCCATCCGTGGGAGGCAAGCCGGGTGCCTCTGCTCCTGTCCATGGGAGAGGGCGAGCACGGCGCTGCATCTCCCGTTGGTGGGAGGGGCCAACCTGGCCACCATCGCTCCCGTCCATGGGAGGGGCTAAAGATGGCAACGGGCAAAATCCGCGCGGATATAGACTTGGAGTATCTGCGAGCAAAACCTCGTGCCTATGCCCGCGCCCGCAATCTGTCATGGGCAAACATTCATGCCCGTGTCCGTGCTCCGCGGATAGCACATGCCCGCGGGCACGCCCGTGGATGGCAACTTGGGGAGGAGGGGAAGTGGAGGATGGTGACCGACGGGGAGGGGCGGAGCGCGGCCGGTGCGTCAGAGGCTCAGAGCGACGAGGGTGGCCGAACCGCCGGAGGGGAGGTGCGGAGCACTGCCAGCGGGGAGGGGCGAAGAGCGGCTGGCGCATTAGAGTGACAAGGGCGGTCGAAGGGAGGGGCGAAGGACGGCCGGTGTGTCGGAGCGGAGGGCAGCTCGCTGGGAGGCGTGGAGGGCGGCCGTCGTGTCGGAGCGTCCAGAAGGGAGGAGCGGCGCTGCGCGCGGAGTGCCCCTGGGGACGGGTAGGGCGGTAGGAGTCCAGATCTCGGGAGCCTAGCGAGCGCCCCTACCCCTCATGTGCGGGCGGCAGCTGTGAGGAGAAATGAGATGTGGGGGTAGGTGAGGATGAAACCCTAACCAAAATTTATTATATGCTAAAGGACTTAAGGCCCCACCTGCCGGCTATAGAAGCGGATCGGGCGGGTTTACGGATGCGGATATCATATTTTTATGCCCGATAACAACTATCCGTTGGGCATAGACCCGCGCTCGCGGGCACAGACTCGTGCCCACATCCGTGCCCACCGGGTTTACTATCCGCGGGCACGCGGATTTTTTTGTGCCCGTTGCCATCTTTAGGGCCCGTTCGGTTCTGCTGGATCCGCCCATTCCCGGCCTTGTTCCTGAGGGAACGGAATTGGCCTGTTTCCGATTCCGGCCCATCAAAAAAACGCGTTCGTTTCCAGCGCACCGAAAACCAAAACAGGCCGAAACCAAAACCAGTCCAGTTGAAGACATCTGGAAACGAAAACCTACCTCACCCCTCCGGGATCGATTTCCAGCCGAGACGACGCGACGGCGGCGCGGGGAGAGACGGGGCGAGTTCGACGGCGGCGCGGGCTCGAGGCGACGATGCGGCGGCGTGAGGTGGTGTCTTGGCGGCGCGAGGTAGAAGGGTGGCGGCGCGCCACGTCCCCGACGGCGACGGCGACTGTCTCCGTCGTGTTCTCGCCGGTAAAGTCCTCGTCTTCTCCTCTTCTCTCCCTCTCATCCTCGGTTCTTGATGCCTGTGCTCGATCTGTGGTTGTGCCTGTGCTCGATCTGTGATTTGTGCCTATTCTCGATCTATGGTTGTGCCTGTGCTCGATCTGTGATTTGTGCCTATGTGATTTGGGTGAACTCTTTTAGCTTGCAGGATGATACTAGAGCCTTGCTTACAAATGCACTTGATTTGGGTCAACTCTTTTTGCCTGTGCTCGATATGTGTCTACTGTTAGATTTCCCTTGACCAGTAAGATTCTGCAGAACAACACAGCGCAACAGCCCACTGCAAGGCTGCCATAGATTTGTCCCCTGAGGTTATTGGTTTAAATTTAGGGTCCACCAAGCTAACTTCCAAGTCTGCACTAAGCCAAGAATCCATGAATCGTTTTTAGGGTATAAGATTTTTTTACAAGAAGAGGTAATCCCATCTCATGAGATTAACTTATTTTGATAGGTGAATAATTGATGGCACACATTATGCTAGGGATTTATGGCATCTCTTTCTGACATAATTGGGTCTTATTATTGATGTTGCCAAGCAGTTTGCTCCTAGAGGCACGGGTGAATAGCCTTGGCTAAAGAACATGTGAAAGATAGATGATCATCAATTTCAATTTGATCGCACCCGGTACATTGTTTGTCGATGTGTGTCTGAGAATGCTTTGTTTTACTGAACAATTGAAGCATCTGTTGTTTTGTCCAGGTTTAGCATTGAAGCAACTGTACTCGATCTGTGGCTGTGCCTATGCTCGATCTGTTCTTGGAGTGTTATCCTTGTCTTGTTGATGATAGAGTCTGCGACAATAGGCCACAGTGTAAAAAAATCTTCTGTGCTTGCAGTGATGATTTCTTGCTTATTTCTGATACCTCTTGTATGAGAAGGGATCAGTCCCTTCCTTGAGCAGATTAGCAACTCTCTGAGCTCGTTAACAGAATGACTTGCTCCAACCCACCTTTTGTCACTATTCTGTCCGTCTTCCATAGTTTACATCTCTAAGAATTATAACTGCTCATTACTTAAGTTGAGTCTCTTTTATTTATGTTTCTTTGTATTGGGAAAGAGTTTTTTTTTTAAGTTTGCCAGGAGCGTGGCTGTCATGTAAGAAAAAGGTTAGGCATCCGCGCCGATCGACGCTCGAACGCGGGTGGGCAGCCTGAACCCCTGCTCAGCTGACCAACCAAGCCCCCGCTCGGTTCTCCTGTTGGTAAAGAGTAGGAACAGATGTGATGAGCATTGCTTTCTTCTGACACCTCTTGTTTAAGCTGTGGGTATTGTTGCTACGTCTTGCTTACTCTTGTCAATTCTTCTAATGTTCACATTGCATATACTAACAGACAATGACTTTTCTTGTCATCTAATTACAGGGATAATCCCATGTTCAGACTTGTTTTCGATCTTCATGCTGATGTTGGTTACAAGGTTGAAGTAGTACTGATGTTCTGCATGACCACTGGTGTTCTGCATGACCACATGCTGGTTATCTTAGGAAAATCATGTTTTGATGTTCATTCTTGCTTGCCATGCAACCAAAAAAACTGTAGCTTTTTCAGGTTTTAGTGTAACGGTTTTTATGTGTGATAGTTGAAGTGTACCTAAAAAAGATCTTTCTTCCTTGTTAGGATCGCGTGGATCTCAGAACAATAATGGACATTTGTCAGACTTGATAATTGGCCAACGAGGCTTCCGTGCAGCAGAATAGGCTTTGATCCCATGATTTTGATCCTGTGCAGCCGAACAGGCTTTTCATCACTGGTTTTTATCCCGGCATGGATGGAACGACCGATTGCAGGATTCAGTGATCAACTCAATCCTGTCCCGTAACGAAACCAGGCCCGGCTGTGAAACTGCGCTGCCGAACGAGGCCTTAGAGGGGCTGAGCCAGGCGGCGCCGCTTGCCCGCTCCTGCGCCCGGGGGAGACCACTGGGCGTCGCCGCCCTTGTCTGTGGGAGCGGGCCGAGCCGGGGAGCTGCTGCTCCGTCCGTGGAAGGAGATGTGGCCAGCAGCAGACGAGTTCAGGAGCTCGGCGAAGGCGCCAGCGACACCGCACGGCCATGCGAGTCTGCGTGCTGGAGTAGTCCATTAAGCTCTAGTGTTCGACCTGAGGATGAGACGGTAAATTCGAGGTTCTTCCACAACAATCCAAAGCTACGATGTTGGATTTGTAAGATTGGACGGATTAATAACCCCTTTTGTTCGGAGGATTAAAGGGAGCATGCTGCCGGCGGCTCTTGATTTGTGCGGCGAGAAAACACAGGAGCAACTAGAAAACAAAGGAGCAGCCAAGATGAGAAGAGAACACGTAGAAGGAGCTATGCCTAACGTCGCCGTGAGATAAAAGTGACGGTGATGGCATACAGGGAACAAAAGATTAAAAATGATGGTACAGAAGGAACCATTAAATTTTTTTCAATAAGAAACCATTAAATTTTTTATGACACATAAAGAATGGGTATAATTTTTTATGGCATATAGAGAATTTTCTCATCTTTCAACTACCAGTGGACTTGCTAAGGCGTTGATAAGATGTATTATTTTTTTCTTCCTTCTCAACTAACACACGATAAAGTGATTCAGCTGTTCTAGTAATCCTCCGACGTCGAAGAAGTCATCAACCATGCAATGCGGGCATCCGATAATTCACAAGGTTGGAAATTATAACCGTGGAAGCCATAAAGATCCAAATATTCAAATTAAGGCGTCCTTTCTTGCAAACTTGAGTTAGTTGGTCCAGTCCTACATCCAGCTATTGCCGACGAATTTACATCGTTTTGTTTGTTTGAATATGAGAAGAAGGATGGACCAATGGAGGACTGTCAACTGATAGATACACAAGTACCTCTCAATGCGCTTACCGGCGGTACGTTACATGTCACCTCAGCCAGGCCCCCCAAAAGGTGAAGATAAAACAAAGATGTAAATAGCTGCCTAGCTGGCCGACTCGCGAGTGAAGAGCTGCTTCGGACAATCGGACATATCACATATTTTCTGCTTCATGCACGAGTCAGTGCAGTTGTTTCCTTCTCGTGTCGAAAGTACAGTACCTAAATCGAGGGCATCAGCCGATAAGAATAACGCCTCAAAACATATACTCCCTCCGTCCCAAAAGAATACATTTCTCGCTTTCATCTCAAGTTTGACCAATTATAAATTAAAAAATATAAATATTTATGATATAAAATATAAATCATTAGATTCATTTTTAAATATAGTTTTTATTAAATTTATTTAGAGACATAAATATGAATATAATTCACTAAAAATTTGGTCAAACATGAACCATTTTAACGGACACGCTTTCTAAACAAAGCATTCTTTCTGAGACGGAAGTAGTACGTCGTAGGATTAATTAGGAAGAAGATGCTCGGCGCCAGATGCCGGCGCTTGTGCTCTGCGCTGGACGCCAGACGAAGCCACTGGCAGGGCCGCAACTGGAGAGTTGCGTATATTGCAATGACCACCAAAGCTGCATTTGCATGCGAGGTGTGCCCTGAGACTTAACCGGGTAGGTGAGGCAGGCGGAGCTAAACATAGCTTCTCGGGGAGCAGGGGCGGAGCCAGGATTTCACCATAGGGGGGGGGGGGGGGGGCAGGTCATAGTATTATTCTATCGATGACCTAAATAGTTGGCGATTCCCCACATCCCACCTAGTACATCTACCAATTTATTACGTTTAGGACCATCAATTACCAATTAGGTGTTGAGCTTTGTCATTACCGATTCATATCAACTACTAATTAGTCAGTCATTGAAGTCTATACTACAATTTAAGAAAAAAATATAGAACGGGTTAAAGTCTATTCAATATTCAAATCACAAAACAATACAATTCTTAATAATTGATTGGTTTAATTAAGCCTAGCGACTGTGGTGATCTCTTCTGTCCGATCAATCTAATGAAGCTGCAGAAGCTTATATGTTGCCGTGTAGCATGCTTGCATCAGCCAGCAGTAGCAAGGGATCTCCGGACTTGAGTTAATCGTGACTTTGAGGGGCTCTAATCTTTGTGATTAGTGAAATAATTAATGGGTTCATTTTGTCTTACGTTGATAGGAGCAAATATGTTAATCTTGGTGATTAACGTAGAGGGGTCCTAGTGATGTTACGGGAGCATTGGGGAGGGCCAGGCCCCCCGCGCCCTCCCCATGGCTCCGCCCCTGCGTGGGAGGAAGAGGGAAGGAGGCGGGGCCATCTGTCAGCCATAGACACGACAGATTAACTTCGAGTTGTTTTTGAATTTCGAAAGGTTCGTTATCACTTACTATCACGTACTGTACGTGCCGCGAGGCACCCTCTTGTCGCTTGAACCGGCCCCAAGGGCCGAGGCCAGCCCGATGTCAAGGACCTCTTCGAGGAGGCTTGCTCTCGAGGAGGCCCCTCCATTCCTCTGGCCTCCTATCTGCTCGAGACTGCTTCAAGCACCAACCAAGGTAAACTCCGAGAAAAAAATAGCCCTCCGCTATACTCCATTGTTGTATATAATTATAAAAATCGCCGGGGGTAGCTTCTTCATCTGTAACTCACAATCAGTAGCGAGTAGCGCCATCAGCAGCAGCGGGGAAGATTCAAGCCACATACAGGTTAGCATGTGTTTCTTTTTTTTTTCTAGTCCATAGTGTACTATAATAATGTGTATTCATGCTTTTAATTTCGTGCACTACAAAAGACAATTGAAAAAACTAATTCAACAAATTTCAAACCTTATCCAATATTTTCGTGTAAAATATTGAGCTGGTATATTTTTGAAATATTGCATTCAATATTTATTCAAACATAGTTCAACATTTTATAAAATCTAGTCCAAATTTTTAAAATAAAATCTTGATTTGATGAATCCAAAAAAAAATAGCGAAAGTGTCTCTGACCTGGTGCTTAGAGCACCTGAGTAGCATCCAGACTCTCTATGGGAGCGAAATGATTGGGTCTGGAATGAAAAAATATGCCAAAAAATAGGTTGGAGGCGTCCTGTGACTTCGGTCAAAAAATATTGAGATGTTTTTAAATATGTATTATATTATATTTAATTATTTATAAATGTTGAAAAGTTTATACTAGTTTAGAGCTAGCGCTTAAATTTTCCAGTGTCTACCTTATTGCTTCTTTAGCGTACATCTTGGGTGTCTCTTGATCTTGTAATATCTTCAGCATTTCCTCTGCATCTTCAATTTCATAAACTTCTGCTGCTTCTTCAGAGAGATCCATGGAAACTAAAACAAAAGGAAACCGGTGAGCTAGGTGTTTTACTGACTAAGTTATTGTCCTCCTTTACCCAAGTTTTCATCAACCACTAAAAACCACACTAACCTGTGCTAGGATCATTGATTCTTAAAATGCAATATATTTTCTATAGGAAAGTTCTATATTAATTAGAGACGTACTGTATCGACGTTCTAATGAACTTATATTTGTGATAGGACATATAAGGCTAGTCTAACAATTTCTTTTCGTCAACTAAGACAGGAGAAATTGTAGCAAGAAACTGGGAAATGAGATATATAATTGGACAAATCTGTCATGCGTGTTGTAGGTCCGGCCTACCATCCATTGAGTAGGTTGTGCCATAGATTAGATCGATAATGACAGCATATCACATGGTTCAGATTGATAATGACTGCACACGGTCATGTTACATGGATTTCGGGTATATATATGGTGGTGACTGGTGAGCACACCCCCACTTAGTCTATTCATCCAGAATCCAATCACGCAGGGAGAGGTAGGGAGACAGATAGCGTCCATCGACCACGAGCCGCACACGATGTTAACTGCTACACCCATACTCCAACATGTTGGCTTTCGCCCGCCAATTGTCAAGCCAAGGCATCAGTGCTTCCTGCAGCTACGCTCCCAACGGCGACTTCGTGGTACGGCATCATTTTTCTGAACCTCAATGTATGCATGCATAACTTCGGTGATTTCATTTCGGCTCCTATGGCGAGTCCATGGGGTTTCTACTTCCTTTGTGTAGGCATCCACAGCATTATGCACTATTTGGCTCAAATTAAATTCACCTTCATTGAAAGTTTGAATTTGTCATACTAGCACTATTCCAAAAAAGAAATTAAATAATTTGTAAAGAAAAAAAAATCTGCCCTCCCTTTTGTGCACAGGTTTCACCATTCATGAAAATAACCAAAACGCTTGTAATGTAAAACTTCCTGTTCATTGACTTCTTTTTATTTGTACTTTGATACCTAACACTATGACACAACTGATCTCTCTTATGTGACTTTCCAGAGTCAGCTACCTTTACAACTTGCGTTGCTACTTTGCTAGTTTCGTATTTGTTATTTTTATCAATAACTTACAGTCCTAATATTTACTTATTTAGAGAACTCATCTCCTACACTTTGGGCCATGAAACTTGACTGGAAGAAAGTCTAACCCTTAGCTTTTGTATAAAATGAACTGTATGAATGAAACACCACTTTGAGTCATGCGCTGCAACTTCTTCTGAAATTATCAACTAGAGACTAAGGCCTTGTTTGTTTCACCCTTTCTTTTTTGAGAATCGATTGTCTGAGAAGCTGTATTTACTGAGAATCGATTGTCTGAGAAGCTGAATTTACTGAGAATCTATCTAGAGAATCTGCTGGCTGGATAAATAAACCGGGTGTTTGGCAACCCTTATTATTCCTATTAGATTGTCTGTCCTGAGTATAAAATGCCAAGTATGCCCCTATGACTTATGATAGCTCATTTGATTTGTGAGTATGAGTGGAAGATGGTTTTAACATTATTTTTGAAGTTTGTATAACACAAATTCATGAGTAACTAGTAATACATTCCAAGTCATTGAACTAGACAAGACAATTAGTTGCACTGTTGTACGGCACTTTAAATAATACCCATTACTTCAAAAAATAGATTACAACAACGCTTTGGCGCGCTTTCTCGCAGCCAGCTGCCGCCGCACCACACCGCCAACGCGGAAACAAACAGGGCCTAAATTGATGCCAAACCTTGGGCAAATATCACAGTAAACAATATACTCCCTCCATCTCCCCTCCTCCCCCCCCCCCCCCCCCCCCCCCAAAAAAAAATTATGTTCTAGTATTTTTTTGACAGAATAAGGGTGAATGTAAAAGACGCTTGTGCCCTCAGTTAGTTGAGTTGCATGTGTAAGTTAGATAAAAATATGTTTCCATTTAATCATGTATGCACGAGTTTAATGTGCTAGATTATTCTTACATGAGGTTTGAATCCCATAACATCATTCTTTTTGGGACAAATTTTGAATCTTAAAACATCATTTTTTGTTGGGACAGAGGGAGTATATGCAACTTCGACATGTTTCCACTCCATGTGCATAGGCACACTGATCTGAAAATTGACTATTATTTGGAAAACACAAGGTCTACTGATCTGAAAATGGTCACATCATAGAAAAGTTATGCTCACTCAATTAAAGTGGCTGCAATGAATCATAGAACATCAAACCAATATTCCTTTTTTCTTTGTTAGTATCTCCATTCCTGAAAACAAACATATTACCACCTTTTTGCACCATTCTTGAATCACATGAAAGGCATCATCAATTGGATCAGATCAATGCACACGCACAACTGGCTATCTTAATCACACGCGCGCCTCGTGCTTAGATGCTTATTAGATATGCCAAAGATGGATATGATTTTGGTTGGAGTGTTAAGCACTTAAGCTGTAGTTATCACCAGAAAATGAAGGCGCTATATATACTACTGACGATTGGGACATCCACCGACAGGAAGAAACATAATTGTTCTTCTTTTTAAAGCTGATGTGTAATGTATATAAAAAATTCCTTCGTTTTGCCTTAGTGATATACAGTACCTTGGAACGCACGTGTTCAAACCAGGGTTTTTTTACCGACCGTTCGGGCCAAACCGCCGGCCAGCGGTAGCAGTTAGCCGGACCGGTTTGACCGGAAACCGCTAGAAACCGGACAAATTTAAAAACCAAATTAAATCCGCAGTTCAACCGGTTTCGAACGGTTAGCCGACCGGTTTGAGCGGTAAGCCGGCCGGTTTGAGCGGTTTGACAAATTTTCGAATTTTAATTAAAAATTGAAAAATAAAAGAAAATTTCTAAAAAGTTCCTAAAAATAGTTTAAGGTGCGTAGAATCTAATGGTGTCAAAAATTTTCAAATATCGATGCATTTAATATTTTTTGCGGGCATTAGAAGTTTAACGTGCTGATTTAGTAGGCTGTTTGAACTTCTAATACAAACAAAAAGATACTAAATGAACTAATATTTGAAAATTTTTGACACCATTACAATCTACTCACCTTGAAGTATTTTTAAGATTTTTTTTTAATTTTCAATTTTTTAAATTCAAATTTGAAAATTTAAATTTGGTCGGTTTCCAACCGGCCGGTACCGCTACCGGTCCGGACCGGTTTGACCGGTTACCGCGGTATCCGGACCGGTAGCGGTCAGGAAAAAAAACCCTGGTTCAAACTTCTAATACTCTAGCTATTATATGGATAAAATAGAATTTAGTTTTCCCAAATGGAATTATATTAATCTATCCATAATTTAAATATAGTAACACCATTATAGTATTTGATAATGTATTTTCAGATGGGTTTATAGTGATATGAAGGTTCCAGATAATTGGATTATTCAAAATCTTGTGTCTGGTATTGCATCGTTCCACTCTTTCTATATCGACGTCTATATTGATATCCAAAATAACAAATGATAGTTTTTATGTAGGAAAATTTTGAAGGTGTTTGTATATACTCCATGCTCACTGTCCACCAACCTGGTTTAGCACTCCATATATTTTTTTTCTTGTGACATTAATAACTATTTATTATATTCAGAAAGTCCATGTTTGATTCATGAATTTGAAATTAACCGTTTGTATTTGTGCATAGAAAAAGTATACTTTCATGAAAAGGTATGTCCAAGGACAAATATAATAACATTATTTCATTTATGTTGCCGACATAACCTTTTGTACTTTCATATATAGATAAAGTATAATTTAGCTTTCCGAAATGGAATTATATTAATCTGTTTATAATTTAGATATAGTAACACCACTACACTTTTTGATAATGTATTTTCAGATGGGTCTGTACTTTGTAGTGATACGAAGGGTCCTAGATCAATTGGATTATTCGAAATCTTGTGTTGGTATTGCATTGTTCCACTCTTTGTATATCAATGTGTATATTGATATCCAAAATACAAATAATAGTTTCTATGTAGGAAAATATTGAAAGTGTTTATACAGACTCCATGCTCACTGTCCACTAACCTGGTTTAGCACTCCATATATTCTTTTTCTTGTGACAATAATAACTATTTATTATATTTAAAAAGTAACTTTTGATCATGTTTAATTCATGAATTTGAAACCATTTGTAATTTGTGCATACTAAAAGTATACTATCATGAAAAGTATGTCCAAGGACAAATATAATAACGTTATTTCATTTATATTGCCAACATAACCTTGTGTGCCTCCTTTAGTACTTTGATATGTTAATTAATTGTAAACTTTTGAAATTATAATAATGGCGTGGAATAAAGCCATCAAATCTCAATAGCATCTCCTCAACAAAGTTACAACTGGATCATTTTTGGCATGTTTCGTTTGTAGGGTTCATCATGGAGTCACTATACAGCGAAGCACCAGAGGCAGTTACCTACAAACTGCAAGTTGTTGAGGAGGCACAACGACAGAAGGTGCAGATATGCCACTTCAAATTCATGCGCTAGATAAGCAAATCAAACATTTGCATACAAATAGAAGGCAAGGTGCATACGCATACATCTCTAAAAGAGCACTAATCTTTAAATTATATATAAATAAAGGGCGAGCCAAGACAAAAAATGTCCGATATGATCGACGCTATCAGAGCACAGCTGAGGTCAATGGGCGACGGCGAGATCAGCGTCTCCCCGTATGACACGGCGTGGGTTGCGCTCGTGAAAAATGTGGACGGCAAAGGACACAGCCCGCAGTTTCCCTCGTGCATCGATTGGATTGCTCGGAACCAACTCCCAGATGGCTCATGGGGCGATGCGACCTTCTTCTTAGTCCAAGACCGGATCATTAACACCCTTGCTTGCATCATCGCCCTGAAATCTTGGAACGTTCATCATGAAAGGTGCAAGAAAGGTACATTTCCTTTTTTGCAGTGTATAGTGGCTGATAATCAAAGTCTATAAATTGATTGACGACTAAATTGGATTTTGTGATTATCATAGCCCGCCCAATGGCATGATGAACTTCATTTACTGCTGTAGGATTGTCATTTATCCACAAAAATATGTGGAGATTACCTGAGGATGATGAGAATTGGACGCTGGCCGGCTTTGAAACAATCTTCCCAACTCTACTAGAGATGGCCAAGGATCTAGGCCTTGACATGCCTTGCGATGAACGCACATTGCAAGAGATACACGCCAAAAGAGATCTAAAAGTCTCCAAGTATAATAACTGCACGTACTTTTACTTTGTTTAATATATTTTGAGTTTGTTTGGTACTTTAAGTAAGCAGATACTTTATTTAACCAATGCTTGTCATATTTTAAAAAAGTTATACATTCTAGGACCCATATTGTATAAAGGGACTTAGTAGGAATTTAGTAGAAATCATTCACCTACTCCCTCTAGAAAACTTGTTGCCAAAGTTCTACATATATATCATTTCAGTTTTCAAATAATACCTCCTCTGCTTTTAAATATAATACACATTTAGGACAAGCAAATTAGTCTTGGGAGTAGTAGCATGCATGGGCATCTACAACTCGCTAATTATCAAAATGTTGACAATTTCATTTGTAGGATCCCTAAAGATTTACTGCACTCCGTGCCCACAGCTTTGCTTCTTAGCATAGAGGGAATGCCAGGTTTAGACTGGAAGAGGCTATTGAAGCTCCAGTCTCCAGATGGCTCATTCATGTCGTCAGCGGCTCCCACAGCCTATGCTCTTATGCAAACAGGCAACAAGAAATGCCTCGAGTTCCTAGACAACATCGTCAACAAGTTCAATGGTGGAGGTACGTAGACTGAATAATTAAGAACATCTCTCTAGCTGCAGCCTACAACTAGTATTTGCTGAATGTATGAAAGCAAATGTTTACACTATATCCAGCATTCCAGCTTGATGTCTCTTCCGTGACTCCATTTCAGTACCCTTTGTTCACCCTGTGGAGTTGTACGAGCGCTTATGGGTAGTCGACCGGTTGGAGCGGTTGGGCATATCCTCCTACTTCAGGAGCGAAATCGAAAGCTGTTTAGACTACGCTTATAGGTCGTAAATCTACGGCAATTAATGGATGGATTTGCTAGAATCGATTTTCTCGACAAAGTAACTTATCACCCTAGCTTGAGCAGGCACTGGAGTGAGGAAGGCTTGGGTTTTACGAGGGACTGTGCGGTGAGGGACATCGACGACACGGCCATGGGCTTCCGTCTCCTCCGGCTCCACGGCTATCGCGTCTCTCCTGGTAATCAGAGGCTACGCCAATGCAGTAGCCATCTATATGGCGACATGAATGTATTAAAGATTAGAATTCCTTACAGATTTACAGTACATCGGTTTATTGACCTTAATGTCGAATTGGATTATTATTGATGCACATATACATATATATATAAAGACGTGTTCAAGCGTTTCGAGAAGGAGGACAGCGAGTTCGTGGTGTACCCGGGCCAGTCCAGCCAGTCGGTGAGCGCGATGCACAACCTGTACCGCGCCGCCGACCAGGCTGCCTTCTTCCCCGGCGACGATGAAGGTGTTCTCCGGCGAGCCAAGATATACAGCCGCGCGTTCCTTCAGGAGAGGCGAGCCTCCGGCGAGCTCAACGACAAGTGGATCATCTCCTCGGGCCTGCCCGGCGAGGTCGCCTACGGCCTCGACTTCCCCTGGAAGGCGAGCTTGCCGCGCGTCGAGACGAGGATGTACCTCGAGCAGTACGGCGGCGGTGACAATGTGTGGATTGGGAAGGTCCTCCACAGGTATACGTTTCCAAGCTTAGTTCCCAACCTGCACCGTGTAGATCATAGCTACAGGAACCTCGATTAACTCCAAATATTTTAGGATGCCTCTCTTCAACAACGACCTGTTCCTCAAGTTGGCAAGGGCCGATTTCAGCAATTTTCAGAGACTGTGCAGGCTCGAGTGGCACGGCCTCAAAAGGTCACGAAATTAAACTCCTCCGATGCGATCTCGAATTCTCGCAAGTGCCCAAGCTACTATTTGTTACTCACATGGGGAATTTGGGACATCCAATACACAGATGGTGTGAGAAGAACAATCTGGAGATGCATGGGGTGACTCCACAGAGCGCACTGAAAGCGTACTTCCAGGCTGCGGCCAACATCTACGAAGCAGACCGAGAGGCAGAGCGGATGGGATGGGCACGCACGGCCGTGCTTGCCCAGGCCATCTCTTCATGCTTCCTGATGAGCAGCAACGCTAATACTACGACTGACAGCACAAGGGAAGGGCTCATCAGTGCACTCACTTGTGACGGCTGCCACACCCTAGCAAGGTCTGAGCATAGTAGTACACTTTATTATTATTATTATTATTATTATTATTATTATTATTATGGGAATTCATATGCTACCAGGTTTACCATGGATTCTGCTTATTATCCAAATCTGAATCCAGTGGACAATGTTACTACCATGTGTTGGATTGGATGCAGGCGTGGTGTGAAGGAATCGACAGAGAATGGCCTCCTCTACGCACTTCATGAGCTGATCGACCTCCTTGCACCTGACAATGATGCTTCCAACAGTCTACGTGAAGCTGTAAATTCCAACATCAAACACATCACATCTGACTTTGTCATGAAGCGAATGATGGGAAAGTGACGAATTCATCCGTTTTTTCCATTGCAGTGGAAGGCATGGCTGATCGATGGGCATGAACCGTGTGAAGGAAACACGGCACTGTTGTTAGTTCGCACGGTGGAGATCTGCTCAGGGAGACACTCTTCAGCAGCCAACCAGAATCTGGAACTTTCCGAGTATTCCCATCTTGAGCAGCTTACCTCGTCCATATGCAGTAAACTTGGCTCTATAATTCTTTCTCAGGCATGTGCACGCATCATCACAAAAATTATTACACATGTCCTCTTTTCTAGTTTTACCAATTTACTTTCCCTGTTTTTAAAAAAAAAAACATTTAAGGTCAATCAGAATGGAGCAACCACGGAGAACGCTGAGAACTTAGAACAACAAGTGGATCGGGAGATGCAGGACCTGGCTCAGCGCGTTTTCCTGAGCTGCAATGCTACGAGCAGGGTGACCAAGCAGACATTTCTCCATGTGGCCAGGAGCTACTGCTACGTTGCTCATTCTTCACCTGAAACAATCGACAGCCACATCTACAAGGTCATATTTCAGGATGCTGTTTAGGAGGACTCCCGTTACATTTAAACTCAGGATGCGCCATAATAAGTACTATGATTGTATTGCCAAATGCCAATGAATTTTCAAACCTGGAAATCGAAGGCCCTTTCTGCATTCTTGCACATAACCAACTATGCGTGGTGATACATGCATGTAAAGTTGGTGTTCGATGTCTCTGTTTCATGAATCGACGCATTTGCCGCGGTCACTAGTTCTTGCAGCACGCAAAAGCCATCCCCCTGGCCCCTGCAAGTACCTTGCACATGTTCCAGAAGATCTCTCTGCACTGCCTTGGAACAGAACAGCACTTCCATCTGTTAGGTTGATCTCCAGCCAGTTAGCCCAAAGGCCAACTGGGCCTTTGAGTCGCGTCCTGATCGGGAACGCCCAGCCCAATTGAAGGCTGGTGGGCCCCGTCGCGCAGCCCTATATAGAGGAGGTGGGGGCTATGGCACTTAACATGAGGTTCACCACAGCCACCGTTTCCCACCGTCCTTAACCTAACCCGATCCAGAGGGGGGCTGTCAGCGATGGGATGCTCCACCAAGCCGACGTCGCGCCCTGCAGTCACCGTCGCCCCTACAACCTCTACTCCGTCCGTCGCTGCCCGTGTGCAGACCATCACCAACGAACCAGCGATGGCCGGAGCGGCTCAAGGTACACACAATATTCCATATTGTTCCCGCTGATCTACTCCTAGACGATCCAAGAAATCCATCAATGGCATCAAGAGCCAGGTCTAGAGAGTAGATTTCTGCTGGGGAAGAAAATAAGTAACAGAACCAGATCGAAAGAACAGAGAAAGTTCAAACCCTAACCTAGAATCCAGAGATAAGAAAGGACGGAGAGGACGGTCTTACCAAGTCCTTCTCACCGCCGTCACCACCGCCAGCGACGCGTTGTCGCCGCGCGGGTAGCCGGCTGGAGCCGCGAGCTCGCCGGGAAAATAGACTCATGCTCCGGCCACTCTGAGACGCCGCGTGCGGGGGTATCCTAGGGCACCGTCGCAGGACCACTCGACGGCGGCGCGCTCACCCTCGGGCGAGCGTGCGCGCCGGCGAGGGGACCGGCAGCGGTGCCACCACCTCCTGTGGCCACCATGGGCGATCGCCGCCGCCGTCTCTTATGTGCGCGGAGGAAAGAAAGAGAGAAGAAAATAGAAGGCGCGCGAGATGCACGCCGGCGCAAGAGGAGCAGACGCCGGCGGCCGCCACCACTACTCCCTCCTTGCCGCCATGGCAGGCCACCTCCTCGCCGTCGGATGCGATGCGGCGCTGAGTAAGAAAAGGGAGGGAGAGGCAAGAATTAACCCCTTGCACGATGATGCTCCGGTCGCCGGCCATGGCAAGGGCGGCCGGACCCGGCGGCGCGGCGGCATGAGGCCGGCGGCGGCGTGTGCACCGACCGGGAAAAGGAAGAAATGGAGTTAGGGTTTTAGCTGGCAGCCATTTTTACTTTTATACCCCGCTAATATGACGCTGAGCCGTCCGATCGAATCGATGGCCGAGATCAACACGGGGTGAGGGCAGCCGCACGCTGGGCCGAATCTGATGGCCCAGTCGTCGGCCTTTTGGGCTCAAGGCCCAAGGGGGCGCACGAGCCCAAGTCGGGCAGCCGAAGGAGCTGCCGAGCAGCTGGGCTACGCCGCGCTCGCAAAGCAGCAGGCCACGCGGATGCGAGGCGAATGGGCCGACGAGCCGTTTATTGGTGCTGGACCGAAAGTTCAATATGAACAGTAATGTTTAGTATTAAGTTTTATTCAATTTCAGAAGCATTTCTTTGACGTTTGATGTAAAGTTTTATCTCTCTTCAAACTTGAACCAAAGGGATAGTTTATTTTTAGAGAGAAGTAAAGCTTAATCGAGATGTTGCTTGTGAATTTTTTTTTCCACTGCAATGTAAAGTTTTCATTCTCTACATTGTGTATATTTAGAGGAGTAGAAAGACATTTATTTAAGCTAAAATGATGGTATTGTTATTTTCTGACCAAAGTTGATGATAACAATATTATAATTCTATGAGTCCATTGTTTAAAGTTTAAATCTTTGACAAATTTGTATAAATTGATCAATTTTTCAAAGAACTGGAAAGATTAAGAAATGCTCTTAAAAGCAAAGAAATGTTTATAGTTTCCGCTGCGATTGATTAAATCCTCATGTTAAATTCAAACCAGAGGAACAATTTAATTTGAGGAGTATAGTTTTAAAGATAATCGAGGTTTTGTACGTTATTTTCATTTCTGTCCAAAGGTGATGTGAAATTAATGTAGAGATAAGGTTATGCTCTTAAAGTTTTACGTTATTTCTATTTCTGCCCAAAGGTGATGTAGAATTAATGTAAAGAGATGTTGTTCTGTTCTATTTTCTGCCCAAAGGTGATATAGAATAGAACATAAAGTTTTTTTTAATGTCTAACAAGCATTATTGTTGATTATTGATGATTATTTTCTCAGAGAAAAGGTGTTCATGCTTCCATTCTTGGAAGCAGTACGAAAAGTGATCTGGGTACTTGTGACTCGGAAGAAGACAAAAGAAGAAGACCATAGCACAAGGGACAGTGTTCTCTTTAAAAGCGGCTTCAAAAGAAAGCATTCTTGGACAGTGATCCAAGAAGAAAGAAAGATTATTGAGAATTATTCTATGAAGAATAATGTATTTACATTTTCAATTATCATGATGAGAATTAATAATTGACATGCATGCTTATTTTTGACCAAAGTCAGGCTAAGCATGTGTGTTAAAGTACATTCAGATTTAAATATCTGAATTTGATGATTGAATATGCATACGAAAGAGCCGATTCTGGCATTTATGTCCCGCATGGGAAATACTCGTAAGGGGGAGAAATTTAACGGCAGAGCCCGCATAGCGGGAAAAGGTTGAGAAAATTACCCGCATGGCGGGGTAAAGTTTAAATAATGCTTGTGTTAGACAATCCCTCATGACGGAGGAAGGTTGGTAAAAGACTTATCCTGCAAGGCGGGAGAAAGTTGCTATAACTCATGTGCTTTTTGCGTATCCCATAGTGGGAGGCAAGCAATGAATTTTAAGAACCTAAAGACATGAATTACTTGCGAGTGTCACTTGCAAGAAGACTAAGGATAAAAGAACTATGTTGAGTTCTTACGAGGAAAAGGCACTCCCGTACGAGCTAAGTAATAATTCTGTTTTGCATGACGTAATCATGCGGACGAAGAAGATAATTAAAGTTTCCTCATTCACATTAGTTCTGAAAGGATTCAAAATTGTAGTAGAAAGATTCTAACCACATTTTGAAGGGGAGAAATATGAGATCAATTAAGAAAAAGTGAATAGATGAAACTTTTCCAATACTTAATGTAATGCAAAGTGATCTATAAAATGATGAACGTGATCGTCAGGGGAGTACGACGATCATAATGACAATACCTCTAAAGTAAAGAAATAGCTAAATTCCTGAATTTTATAAAGTTTCAAGAAAGATAGCGCAGTTACCCAGTATTCTATACTGGGCAAGTCTCAGCAGAATGAAACATAAGAAAATAACCATTGGGATTGTGGGTGGAGGTGCTAAAAATCCTATTCATATTCTCAATAGAGTACAAAGTAAGTACCTCGCTGAACCACTTGCGTGTGTGTGGGGGAGCTCAACTGAGGCTTTAGTATTTAACCCATATATAGGGAAGCAGATCCCAAAATCTGTCGTTTCATTGGCAAACTTGAGATAAAGGATGAAATGATGAAGGGGAGTATGGTGACTTGATAAATTAATCTTGAGGAGGAGAGGGCGCAAGTACTCACTTCGATGATTCAGGAGCCGTCTTGGCGGCTATACTCGTGGCAACAATAAGCGAAAATCTGGAACCAATCCTTCAGGAACCAATAAAACCCAGTATTGCTCATGAGAAAGAACGTTACCAGCCCCACATGATAGAGTTTGTGCCATGAAGGGCATTCACTTATCGAAGTGGCTCGTGGCCATGGAAAATGAGTTGAACTCGATAAGTTCCAACGTGTTTTGGGACTCAGTAGTTATTTCTTAATGGAGCAAAAACATCAGGCTGTGATGGGTCTGACAGTCGAATTGTGACTCCAAAAGGAACATGTAGAGAAGTGAAGTCCGCATAAATCGAAAGATTTTGCACAAAGTAATGGCACATCATTATCTGAGTTACATCAGATGAAAGTAAAGACAACATCCTTAGATGTGATTTATGTCATAACCCAAAGGTTTTGTCATGGAGAACATAAGGAATGCTGCTTGAAGAAGTTATTTATAGGCTAGAGCAAGTCTCTAGACAATAGTGTTTGAAGTTAAGACTCAGTTATTTTTGGGTTAGAGAAAAAGAAAGGATAATTGTATTTGTATAAAGGTATGGAATGGGAAGATCTTTTTCCTAATTCAAGTTCATGTAGATGACATTTCACTTACTAGCAGTGATGTCAGTCTGTTAACGAAAACAAGAAAGTCTTTGTCCTCAAAGATTCAATCTTGGTGAAATTCATCAAGATGAAAGAAAAAAGGGGTATTAGGAATATCGCACATGCACGCTAAGAAATGTTTCTGATGAAATAAAATGTGCATGCGAGAAAGCCTACGCCTGTCCTTAAAGTCAAGGGTAATGGTTTTGAAAACTTCAGTGTTTTCAATAATTGAACAAGTGATGGTTATGGGAACTATAGTGTTCCAAGAACCAACAAGCAGAAGATTAAAAAAATATGGTACCATATGCTTCAGCTGTTTGAAGTTTAATGCAAAAGATGCAAAAGAATAACATTACCTTGACGTAGTTCAAATATCCGGGTTGTTTTGGCAATGACCAGTCCAGATATAGATCACTGGGCTGGAGTTAATTGTATCAGTCTCATGCTATATTAAGAAAAGAAATAACCAGTGCTCTCAAAAGATTGTGAGTGCAGGGTAGAACTTGTGAAATGTGTAGCGAAATCCACAATTGTCGCTAACTTTCACATTTGGGGTTTTTTGTGTGGAAAATCTCCAAAGAGTTGAACAATTATCATCAATGTGATGTAAAGATATAGTATAGCATGATATGAGGCTGAGGGACAGGCAAAATGGTTGTGTCGGTGCCAATCCTGGGAGGGGCCCTAAGACGACGATAAATCACCAACTAAACTGCTGGAACCAATTAACCCAGCAAAAAATAAGCGCAGAGGCCTTGATCCGCTGTCAAGCTCAAGGGTGCCCAGCACCCCTCGAGCGAAGCGGAACTCCGCCTCGCTCGAGGCCCCTCGCTCGAGGCCCGGAGGCTGCTCTCGATGCCTGTCTCCGCCTCGCTCGAGACCCCTCGCTCGTGGGGCCCGCTGACGGCTCACCTGCCCCATGGACAAAGGCATTTAATGGCTCTGCACGGCCTTGGGCGAGGAAGTCAAGCGACGGATCATTAGCCCATCCCCGGTCATCTCCGCCAACCCCTGACACCGTGCGGTCACTCCTGACACCGTGCGGTCATTCTTGACGCCGTGCGGTCATCCTCTACACTGTGCGGAGTGACAGACCTGTGTGGCGTCACGAGCCTGAGCGATGTGACAGCCCTGTGCTGTCACGCCTCCCTGTTCTACCAACTCCGGTACGGGGACCCCTCGAACGGACATGAGGAGCCCTCGAACGGGTCCACGGCCCGACGTACTCGATGATGACGACTCACGCCAGCCCTTAAAATCAGGAGCACAGGAAGCCTGCGTCATGAACAAGGGACGCCACGCCATGCGCCAGAGCACCATACGCCGGGAAGTCGCATAGTCCGACAACACGAGCCAAGACAAGAGTCACGCTTGCGGTCCCACCTCGTCGTACGCCATCACTGTACCAAGTACTGTACTTCTACTGTTTGTAACTGCCCCTCTTTGAACTATAAAAGGAGGAGGCAGCCCCATAGAACAGAGAGAGCCATCAGAGACACTCATCCACACACTCACCACTCAGTTCACCAAAGAACACAACTCTCACTCGCTCTAAGGGACCTGGGGGCTCATCCTTCTCTCCCGCCAAGCTTGTAGCCCCCCTACTGCGAGCACCCCCCGGTGCGAGGCAATACAAGTGCGCAAGCACACCCTGCTGGACGTACGATCGGAAGATCGGAACCAGGATAAACCTTGTGTCACCATATTGCCCTTGCATCAACCATCGAGAGACGGGACACAGCGCACTTTTCTGCAGGTGTTTGGACCCCCGCGCGGTTCCGGCACCGACAGTGGCGCGCCAGGTAGGGGACTCGCGCTGTGATCGACTTCTTGACCCACCAGTTCTCTCGATGGTGATCCGTACAGAGCGCCTCGTTGACCGCTGCTCCTACGGTTGAAGGACCGAAACGGCGACCAGAGAGGGGGGAGTGAATGGGAGCCGATAAAAATTCTTTCCAAACAATCCGGCTATTCTCCCAAAACAACTCCGAAACCTCCGAGAGCAATCTTGCCAAGATCACGTAGCCACTGTCAAGCTACTGACCCTAGGAACAAGAAACGAGCAGCGGAACTCGAACCAATCGAAACGAACACCAAAACGACCCGAAACTCGGCTCGATCTAACACACCCAGGGGGCGGTTAAACCGGCCAGGGGGGGCGGTTAAACCGCCTGGGCCTGGGAGCCTCGGGAAAAAGTCAAAACAAAAGTGGATCTCCCAAACCGCTTGAGCTCTTGAGGCGAGATTTTGGTCAGATGATCTAGACCTCCAGTGGAGTGTTTTCCCAAAAGATCTCGGCCTCTAACTCAGTACAACTCCCGGAATCGCAGATCTCGCGAAGAACACCATGACCTCGAGTTCATCCCGAAAATCTCAAGTCCAGAGCGATTCTCGGCGTTTGGGGGCAAGGGATCACCAGCAAAAGAGGCACAAGGCACTCATACGTGAATCCCCCAAAGAAACCCGAGAGAAAACGCCCTAGAACAAGAAGAACGAAAATCCCCCAAAAATAGCTCCGAAAATACCCACGAAAATAAGAAAAGGAAAGGGAGCTCGGGAAATCAAATCATGGCACAAAGATGAGCAGCACAAACTCCATCACATAACCATGAATTCACCTATACAAACTGTCGGTGATATTATCTCCGGCAGTCTTCCACGGGGTAGCCCACGGAAGTGATTTGTAATGCAGGGAAGATCGCAAAGATCGGAAGCAGGATGGTTAGGATGGACAGACACAAGGGTTTATACAGGTTCGGGCCGTCGACTCGACGTAATACCCTACGTCCTGTTTTGGGGTGTTGTATTGCGTGTTGAGTTGTTGTCTTGAGACTTCATCTTTTGGAGGGGGTCCCTGCCCGCCTTATATATCGGGGGGCAGGGTTACAAGTCGGTTTGTATCCGATCCTATTTCTAAGAATCCTTTCCTTCTTTACAATAATTCCTATTCCAACTAGGACTTCTCCTTCCAGATCCTTCCTCCGTGCGCCGACTTGTCCCGCACGTCTTCAGGTCCAGAACGATGAGGTGGGCCGCCCCCTCTTGGTGGGCTGCTAGGCTTGCTCGTAAGGCACCCGGGTACTATATCCCCCACAGTAGCCCCCGAGCACTTCTTGACCGATCGTTGGCTGTAATTGTTCCGTCTTTTCTTGCATGATTCGAATGCTCCAAGTTGTCTAAGATCTCATCCGAGTGGTTTCGAAGAAGATCCGAGTGGTTTCGAGGAAGATCCGAGTGCATGCTCAGACGTTCCTGAAAACAATTCTTCAATTATAGTCATAGTGAGGGAAGGAGTGCTCTTTTTCATGACGCGACAGCGAAGTGAATACACTTAGCCCCCGGGCTTTGGGCAATTTTAGTATGAAATCGGCCAAAGGTCTTCAATTTTTACCCATCTGTATCTTGATCTTCAATGGTGTGTACCTCCAGGTGCACCCATTGGGTGTAGCCCCCGAGCCTTGAGCAGAATAGAATATTCTGGTCGAGGGTCAAAAAGCAAAATATTATGAATCTCTTTTTAAACTTAATCCATCAATGGTGTGCACCTCCAGGTGCACCCATTGGGTGTAGCCCCCGAGTCTTGTCACGACTCAGCATGATCGTGTCAAGACTCTGAAAGCTATGAATTCCGACTAATTTTTTCAGCCCCCATGCCTCTGGACATGGATTTTAGATAATCTTTTCCTTCAGGGGCTTTTTTATTTCCCCTTTATAAGGATTTTGTCCTCAAGTTCTTTGAACTCGGCATGACTTCCGAGTCGTGTCCCACGACTCAGCTTGACCATATGGTAAGCCATCTTCTCACAAGATTTATACTTGTCAGCATTTGACCCAGATTTCTGAGTCAATTTTAGCGATAGTATCGCATGCCTTATGTAAAAAATCAATTGCAAGGATTTTCCAACTTGAAAACCTTCCACATGTGCCCAGCAAGATTTTCCAATGATCAAACTCTCAGAAACTTCACAAATTTTCAGAAAACCACATTTGGGCAAAACTTTCAATCTCTCACACAAATCCGGCAAAATCTAGAGCAAAAGCCTTCTTCTAAACTCAGCAACAACTCCCCCTTGCCAAATGCTCCAGAAATTCTCCCCCTTGTTGACAATGCACACATCAAGGCAAAATGTACAAAATGCAACTACAAGCTTCTCAAATATACAATGAGCAATACAAAATGCTACAAGTTAGAGAGGAGGCAAACTAGATAGTTCATCATGTCACACGGGCATTGCCATCAAGAAGGTGAAGACATATATCCAATTGACAAAGCCATGAGCAAATTGTGGATTTTTATCAAAAATGTCACCGCATGAGCAAAGTCCTGACCATGGATTGTTTAAGCAAAAATAAACTTCATCTCACCAAAATCATGAAAGGACAAGCATTCTTGACAAAAGATCATCATAAACGCCCAAGTTCTACCTCATGTCATGTCAAAGCACGGAGCCATGTGTTCACTTCTCATGGGAGACTTCTCCGGCAAACAACATGCAACCGCTTAGCACCCATGTGTGCAAGTGTGTGCAATGGTGAAAGCATAGAGACATGAGCATAAATTTCTGCAAATATATCTTTTTCTCAACTTTCTTCTTTCATGCATAGACATCTCATTTTTCAAGTTTTCAAGTTAAGCATGGTACATGAAATGTCTTTGCGACAGAAAGAAGCTTATGCTCCTCCACAAGATAAAGCATGGGCTAAACATTTAAAATGACAAAGGTCTTTGACCCAATTGAAAAGAATATCACACCCTAACATGATCTTAAGTCAGATATAGCCATTTCGGCTCAAACAAGACATACAAAGGCATTTACTCATGGGTGAAGAAATTAAGTTCAGTTTGTCATTTTAATTCAAAAAGAGACTATCTCAATAGAATATATCAAAACCATCAAGAGCATAGCCATCTATACAAGTAATCCCTAGCCAGCCTGCCTAAACTCTAAAATGTAGCAAGTTGTACCAATCACTGCATATAGGAGAAGCTCATCCTAAGATATGATACAAAAGATGAAATCAAGATACAAAAGCAAGAAAAAATATACATCAAGATACAAAGATGGTACACAAATATACATATGCTACAAGAGAAGCCTCCAAAACTCAGCTCAGTAAACTGCACACACACCAAGTTCTCCTCGCAAGCGGGTGAAGGTAACTTGGTCAAGTGGCTTAGTGAAAATGTCTGCAAGCTGGTTTTGGGTAGAAACGTGGGCAAGCTCAATATCTCCTTTCTCCACATGATCTCTCAGAAAGTGGTACCTCACTTCTATGTGTTTGGTTTTGAAATGAAGTACGGGATTTTTGGCTACGCTTATGGCACTGGTGCTATCACAAAGAAGTGGAACATGGGACATGTCTAAGCCAAAATCTCTCAAGGTGTATGTGATCCAAAGCAACTGAGAACAACAGCTAGCAGCAGCAACATACTCGGCTTCAGTGGTGGATTGGGCTACGCTAGACTGCTTGCGAGAAGACCAAGACACAAGAGACGATCCAAGAAACTGACACTGACCAGAAGTAGACTTGCGATCAACACGACATCCAGCATAATCCGCATCAGAAAAACCATGAAGTGCAAGAGTGGAATCGGCAGAATACCAAAGACCCAGCTCAGGAGTAAACTTGAGATACCTGAAAATCCTCTTGACGGCCTGACGATGTGAAGTCCTTGGTGAAGCCTGAAAACGAGCGCACAGACACACGCTGAACTGTATGTCCGGCCTCGTCGCCGTCAAGTAGAGGAGGGAGCCGATCATGCTCCGGTACTCCTTCTGGTCCACTGGTTCTCCGTCCACATCCGCATCCAAAGCTGTAGTAGTACTCATCGGCGTAGTCATCGGCTTGGAGTCGCTCATGTCGAATTTCTTGAGAATGTCCTTGGTGTACTTGCTTTGGTGCACAAACGTCCCATCCTTGGTTTGCTTGATCTGCAGCCCGAGAAAGAACTGCAACTCTCCCATCATCGACATCTCAAATTCCCTGCTCATATCATCTGCAAACTTGGCAACAAGATCATGAGAAGAGCCACCAAAAATGATATCATCCACGTAAATCTGAACGATTAAAAGATCATTGCCATTTCTAAGCAGGAAGAGCGTCTTGTCAACCTTTCCCATCACAAACCCCTTACTAAGCAAGAACCCTCTCAACCTGCCATACCACGCTCTGGGTGCTTGCTTTAGGCCATATAAAGCTCGGTGGAGTTTGTACACTCGG